>OENT01000046.1:0-279386 GCA_900239685.1 Rotaria macrura
GTTCTATCGATAGAAATCTGAAAGAATACATTGCTTCGTAGACATTGAATAAATGTTGCGGAGTCATCCAAAAAGGACACATTTATAAAAGAGAAAGAACAAAGATTATTATTGCATAGACGTAAAAACTCGATGCTTACTTTTATATTTCATAACTACCAACACAGAGGTGAAGATGAGCATTCGAAAAAAAAAATAGTCTCTACTTAAACAGCAGCTATGAGTACAACTTTTTATAGTTTGAGGTCCATTCCAAAACATATAAGAAATCAAATGTTGAAAATTTACCTTGGATGCTATTAATATTAAATGAAAATTTAACTTCTCTAGACTAGGACCAGAATACACTAACAGATCTACTAGAACTACAGCACAGAACAGAAAATATCGTATTTCTATAGGTCTACTCTAGAGACTCGGTAGGAACATTTTCTTTTTCTTGTCATCCAATTTCGTGTGAAATAATCCAACCTAGTATATTTTGCTCATTCTTTTCAGAAAGAACATAACTATGCTAAATTTAATGTTGACTTGATTAATGGCCATGTTTCTGTGGCGGCTAGCATTTTTGTGCAGCAATCATATGAACATCGTTAGATTTTTAATGGCAACATGTTTGACTTTGTTGATTTTTAGTATTCTGTTCATTGCAATAAATGATTCAAAATAAAGTCGAATTTTTTTTGCAAATAGTAACATTTTTCATTTTTTTTCCGTGCGACACATTCAATTTACTCTTCTATATTTCAACATTGAATATTATTCTGCAAATTATTCTTCGGTGACACTTATATAGTAAAGTCGAATGGATATACTTAATTGATTCTATTCACTACATCGTTGATTGATTTTTTAATACGATACTTGTTTTCAACAGAGTGAAATGATATACCAGGGAAGGAATACTTCACTAGGGATCTGATATTGGCACGAACAAACTACTATCTGTTCACTATCTAAGAAAATCTTGTGTTTTATCTGTTTTCTCATCATATTCTTTCATGTGACACGAGTGATCGACAGTTTTGATCAATTTATGTCTGCCTTTGAACACCTATAAAATATTAGCAGTCATCATTCCTTAATAGTTTTGCTTTCAAAACATTTGATGGTCATAAGTTTATTCAATCTAGATGTATTTTTTCGTGTCTGATAAAAATCTATGAAAGACAAGAATATAGTAAATTATTGTACACTTACTTTTCAAATAGAATTATATTAATAGTATCAACTGATTTTCTGTGAACGCCCTGTAACCAGATAAATGTTTTCTGTTCAAGCTTTTGATAAGAATAGGAAAGATGGATGCATTTCCTTTCATCCAACGAGAGAATTGGTGGTAAGAACATGCGATTTCTACTTGTGGAATTCCTTTCTAGACGATCCCTAAGCGTATTCATTACGCAGTAAATACTTTTATCATGTGATATATTTCGAAGAAAATCGATACAAGAGATAGAATTAAACCTTGATTGAAATTTAAAAAATAGGTATCAAATACAAACATAACGAAAGGACTCAAGTGTCGATTTGAGATGTGACTGATTAAGTTTTCACTTAAACCAAAATCAATCAACATATTCGTTTACTAAGTAAAAAGCGTTTACAGTCTCTGATCTATGAAGGTCGATTTTTTCAACATATGGTTCTTAATAACCTTAGATTGTTTTTCAATAGAGGGTAAACAATTTTGATATATATATATATATATATATATATATAATTCCTTACAATGCTTCTTCGTACATCTATGTGTAGCAAAAAAATCATCCTTGTATCTGTCAAATTCATTGCTATTGAAAAAGATACGTTTCCATTTATGCGATTCGATGAATATTAACCTACTCGAATGGCATCTTTCAACCTCTTTGTTGAGCATAGATGTCGTCGAATCTACATTGTTTCCGATTGGTCCACTTATGAAAATGAAGCATCGATTGATTGATTCCACAAGAAAAAGAAAGACGAAACTAGAGGGAGCTTTCTTTCGCTTTCAACAATAACATTACTGGCAATTAAGGATAAACCAATAAGAAAAATAAAATAAAATGCAATAGGTACGCATAATCAATATAAAACGCAAACACACTAATATTTTTTTCATAAATTCTTTCTCTAGATGGATCAATATATTGGGTCTCCTAAATTAGCAACGTATCTACATCCAGGTTCTAGTGGTCCATTTCTCGAATTAAACAATGAACCAATGAAACCACCTTCGCCCAGTACGTCAGCTTTATTACAACATAACCCAAGTTTAATAGATTTATGTACATTTAATTCAATATGTCAACGGCTGGTTGAAAATTCTTCAACATCAAATTCATCTTCATATAAACCATTTGCCACTCAACCTGACTTGTATTTTTGTATTCCACCGATGACGCAAATCGACTATTCACCTCAAACGTCGGATTCAAACGCCAAATCAAATATTATATCTGAATCGACAGCATCACCCATTAGTTCAGCTGGTGAATGCAGTCCAAATGTATCATCGTATACTTCAACACCATATTCAAGTCCTAAAGTTAAACATATTCTTCAACAGAATTCACCACTTGATTTATGTGTAACGAAAGATTTACTTACAGCAATTAAACGTCAACCGAGTACTGAATACATATCAAATTATGAATTATCAGGTAAATATATATATATATATTCATATATAATTTATGTTCAAAATTCATCTAATTATTTTTAAAGATTTCGTCAATAAAGTTGAAAAATCATCAACAGATAAGAGAAATCACCAAACTGATAATAAGAATGACAAACCACTTATAACTAAACATTCTCATACATCACCTATTCTTCATCGCTTACTTACATCTCCGACCAAATTAAATGAAAATCTTCAATCAACAGCTCAAAATGGCCCCATTGATAATGATAATAGTAAAAGTCCAGAATATCGACCGAGATATTCTCCTTTCTATATGCGAAAAACAAAATCTAATACACCATATACACCAAGGGATTATTTGAACAGGTAAATTAATACATTCTAGTTATAATAGCAGTAAATCGATCAGAAATCAGTGTATTTTAAATCTTGCTATGACTTCAATCACTATTATGATCTTATAGTAAATCTATAAATGAACTGCTTAAAGCTGAGATCGATGATTTACTCTTAAAAAAACAAATCATAGAATTCTTCTGTAAATCGAACCGTCTTATTTTAACGTACTTGAATATCTAAATATAGACTTTTTCGATTGCGCATGAGAAAAAAAACTAGACGCTATTGAAAATTGAATATTTGATCAGAGCTAGATCATTTTCTAGAGAATCCATTGTCCTGTTATCATGTATGATCGAAAGAATTGAGTATTTTGGAATTTGAAATACTAAAAAAAGAAAATACTTCATATTATGATCAAATTTCGATTGAAGATCAATATTTAATTCGAAATGTAACATAAGAGATGAATGAGTATAGATCGAATACTACAATTTTATGTTTCTGTATTCAATTTTGAAATTGGTCTGTTATCCATTCTATAAACTTCATAAAGAAACCTATAGCGTTTTTGAACTTTACATTCGACTCTGAAGAATTATTCTATTCTGATCAGAAAACTTGAAAGAAGTCCTTTCAATTATAACATCAGTTATATTCATCAATCGGAATCAATTTTCTTTTTGTTATTTTTTCTTATTTGATGAGTAATGCACTGCACTAAGTTTTGTTTTGTATACAACAACACGTTGTGTTGACAAAGAGTGCAGTCGACATTTTGTTGTGCAATAAAATCTCGTCATATCTATTCACAAGGATATTGTATATGAGAATAGTTTTAAATGCACTCATTCAGACTTGTTAAAAATTATTTGCTCCTATCATTAGGAATGAACCCATAGAAGTTGATTATTTTTGTTGAGCCATAAGCGAATTTCGTATGCATCTCAATTACCTTTGAAATTTCAATGGGCTCTATACGATTTAAGAATTAATACATTATAGAATAAGTAACTCCACTCATCGTTTACGACGAATAAATTGTGTTGAAAAAAAAATGTATTCATGAATTTATATCAAAATGACTCGCGCCAAATTCATATTTTTTCAATGAATTCTATGGTTGATAGAATAAACATAAAAAATACAAGACAAAACCGTGCTTTATCCTGGAAAGAAAGTCTTGTATTCATAACATTTCTCTAAGTATTTTTTTGGGATTTCTTGAGAAGTGTATAAGTATCATCCAGAAATGATTAAATTTGATAAGTGAGCATAGTTCTTGTTTTATATTAATAGGAAGCGCAATAATTCTCGTCAATTATCTCATTCACCAATATTTTCTCGACATGAACTCGAACAAGAACAAGCAAAAATTCAAATCCACAGTAATACTTCTAAATCTTCATGTGATTCATCAATTCAACCAACGGCTTTACTTTCATTAGATACGAATGAAACTTTAAATGATAAAGAAACTGACAGAATTCATTCATTGTCGTCATCAGCAATAAAAACAAACAAAAAAAGACTCTTAGAACAATCGTTATCAGAAGAAGTTTTAGTTAAACGTCGACACCACAAATCAGAACCAAGTAAGTACATAGAAACTAATAAAAAACAATGGCGTAAACATTATATGTGCATGTTTTATTGTGATTTAATCGCGAGTTGAGAAGATTCTAGACATGAAATGATCGTTTCGGTTCAGAAATTATCATATGATTTCTGTAATAAAATTTTTTATTTTTGGAAACCATAAATACTCAAGTTATCAGTTATATTTTTTCCTTCAATGATAGAAGTTTGTTTATTGTATTTTACTCAGAGAAATTTCTTTAAAGTTCTCTTCTTCCCTTTTTGTTTTGAGCGAGCAATGAAAACTACAACCGATTTCTCCCTTAATCCACTCTAGAAATAGTTTGTACATTTCTCTATCGATCTACACGTGCATACGTCGATACGACTTACCTTCGATTTTTTATTTCATTTTTAAGAAGAGCTCTGCTCTTTGATTAGAATACACTTCTCAAATTTGTTTTGTGTTTTTCTTGAAAGTCGATATTTTATTCAGGGCATACAACCTACACTACTTGCGAGCCCTCTTTCACTTTATTGAATCGGGCTGAAAGTTTTTACCCGAGAGACTCGTAGGTATTCTTCACAAGTAAAATTGGCCATTTTAGGTTTTGATCTTCCTAACCAGTTTGACTAGTTCCTGACGGTTTAAATTATGGTCTTAAAGCCGAGCTTTTATTTGTTTCTCTCAAAAAGAAAAGAAAGCTCAATTTGATGCGGGTCACATGTGCTATAAGTGTGATAGTTTGGAAAACAGGGATTTTCCAATCACCACATCTCCCTTCCCGCGAAAGAAAAAACTTAAATTGATTTTGATCCCGAGAGTACATGTCTCATCGTTTCACATGTTATATGTTTGGTAAAAATGTCGGCCCGATCAGTTGTACCCTCTTCGTGAACCGGATATGGTCAAAAAGAGAAGGAAGACATGGTACCCTTGAGACCATTTTTATGATGAATCATCTTCTGTAATGATAGTAGAAACTTCTAAAAATTCAATTCGATATTATTTTAAAGCTGAAGTTTTATTTTCTGGATAATGTTTTGAATCAAGAAAACACGATTGCATGCTAGTTGATTGATAGCAATCGAAATTATGACTCCTCTATAAAATCTCATGTTGTCTGTAGAACTGGCACATATATATATAGTTGTTACCTTTATCGTAATGGAAAAATAATTTTGTACTTTTCCTCATAGCTATTATTATTCAACAAAATTACTGTATATCATATCCAAACAATATTCCACGTTGTATTGATTGCCAAACAGCTAATTCAAATGATACTTCATTGCATTTTAATGGTTGTCGATTTCAACATTGTCGAACGTAAGAATTTAAAAGAGATTTTTTTATTTACAACATCCATTCGTTGAGAAGTTCGAAATCATGATTCACAATATTCAACAAATCGAATCACAACTATCGATGAAATTTATTAATTTCATTCGAGTACTAGTTGAACTCGTACACAACATTCATATCATATTCCGGAATGTAGTTCATACAGTTATGTGTTGAATTTAAATGTTACTGCTTGTATAGTTCCTGTTCATATTGTCTAACTGAAATAGTAGTGTATTGAAGAAACAGAAATTTAGTGCTAGTAAAATTAACAATGCTGAAAAACGAACTTCTAACCGTGTTCAATAGATTGATCGAACATTAGAGTAATCCATTCTATTCTCTTTAGACTGAAAGATTTTGGCAATGGTACGTTTGAATGTGAAGGATTTGCTACACCTGAAGAAGCGAAAGCACAAGATATAGAAACATTGACTACACCGAATTCAAGTAAGTCAAAGAATTTGATTTTAAGCAATTTTGTCTTTGAAGTTAAAATTTCTTTAGGTGGTCAACCACCATTAAATACCGCCGATGCAAATTTTATATTTAAACAAATAGCTAAATTATTCTGCTTGATGTTTAATCATGAGCAAACAGAACAAACGGCACACAATGAAAGTAAATAGAAATTTTACATTTATTTGACGAAGCTCACCTATATTTTCAACAATAATATGATAGGATAGATAGTTTTGCCCTTCATCGAAATTTAAAGAACTGACATACGTTGGCTAGTTGTTTAAAATCATTTAGTTTCTGATTTATATAAAAATAAAATTTGATTTACAGGAGAATGATTGAATCTACATGCAAAAACATACTCTACCCGGTATATCGACATGAAATTTTTCAATCGAAAATAGATAGTCGCTCCGTTGATTTGAAGGGTCTCGTATCGAATTCGATCATTCGCTTATCTTATAAACCTGATAGATGTCTGAATTCTTCCAATGTGCCGAAAAATTCTTGGACGAGGCAATTCGAACGAATTTCAGATCTGAAGATGTGCCGAAGTGGCTTCGACTGGCTGAAAATCATTTCACATTTTAATTATATCTCGAGTCAGCAACTAGGTATCAGTAAGTCGACTACTAATCCTACACCACAGTCGTGTGTTGTGAGAAGCTGCAATTTCACTTATGTTTGAAGTTGTATCATGCTTATTAGGTTCGGCTGCAAGAAATCGCCGACTCACACGTTCCTAGTGTATTGAACTGTACTATTTTTCTAATGGATAAAGGATAGTAACTTCTCTTTTTTTTTCTCTGCTCAGTTTATTGTTCACATAAACGTAACATCAGAGAATACAGACGTAATACGATAGAACAAGATTTCGTTTGCAAGTTTAGTGATATATTTTTGTTTTAGAAAATATGAACTGATGATTTTAATTTTAAATTTTAGAAACTACCATAAGAAAAAAATACATGGCAGGTTGGAGAGAAGTGTGTGATGAATGTTTAACAACATTGTTTAATTTTCACTACATGTGTACACAATGTGGTTATATGATTTGTATTGAATGTTCAAAGCAATATGTACAATTGGCTACAGAAAAACGGAAAAGTAAAAAGACAATGTCGAAAACTCTTCTGCTATTTTTTTTCCTAACTTTCATATTATTCGTCTAGAATTGAAACGTTTTTGTCCTCATGATGATGCATTCTGTTTGTCGGAATTTATTCCGTGGAGTCGTAAGTTATTATCGTTTTCTATTGGACTGATTTGTATAAGATTCATGTGTTTTCTTTTTTAATTTTAAGTTCTATTTAAATTGCGTAACGATATCATCGATTATTTTATCAAGTTGAAAATAGATTATTCAATAAAATCATATACTTCCGCAAAGTCAGAACAGATTTCAACGTTTATTAAAACGTTAAAAATGAAACGATCGTATGATTCACGTGACATACAAAAAGTTTGGTCACCTATTGATTGTAATAATGATCCAAATATAGAATTCTATTGTAATGGCCGTTTACCTGTATTCAATGAATGGACAAGTGATAATGCTAGACAAGTAATAGAGAATTGAAAAAGCGAAGAATATCTTTGAATTATTCTCGATCTCGTTC
This sequence comes from Rotaria macrura, assembly GCA_900239685.1. NCBI lineage: Eukaryota > Metazoa > Rotifera > Eurotatoria > Philodinida > Philodinidae > Rotaria > Rotaria macrura. The sequence goes on from OENT01000046.1 coordinate 7,973, forward strand.
TTTTTTTAGTTTTTTCGAAAAGTTTGGTCAACTAGCTGTCCTGTACTCGTTAAAAATGTACATCATAAATTATCTAAAACAATTTGGCTACCTAATGCATTTAAAGAACATATGATCGATCATCGAGAAACACCGGCTTTATATGATTGTGAAACATTAGCACCCGTATTAACAAATGAAGAAATATTAACTAGATTTTGGGATGGATTCGAACGTTTGAATGGTAAGTTTAACAGAACCAAAAATTTTGATTCAAGAAAATAATTTCTTAAATCGATTGAATATTAGTCCGTTTGCGTGATGAAGAAAATGGTGGACGACCGAGAATATTAAAATTAAAGGATTGGCCAACGAAAAAAGATTTTGCTTCTGTTTTTCCAGTACTTCTTCACGATCTTATGTCCAATATCCCGTTTAGTAAGTTGAGAAGATATCAAGTAAACGAATTATTTCAATTGTCATATTATGTATATTATTTTCAGGTGATTATACAAGACGATCATATACATTCGATAATGTTGCATATTATGGTGGTTCAATGAATGTTGTCGAACGATTACCTTCATGTTTAGTTAAGCCGGATCTTGGACCAAAACTCTATATTGCTTACAGTGAGTTTTCTATTAATATGAACAGTTGAAAAACCCTAGCGGACGAAAACACGAATGTTCGCATTGAGATAATACATCATCACTGTACAGAATTTTTGAAAGATGGATAATGTAGTCTCAAGTGATAATTGATTTGCGAACATTAAAATATTAAATATCACATCTCAACTAGACTCAATCTGAAATTTGAAAGATTGCTGCAAAAGAACAAGTATCCTTTGAAATAAATTCAGTGCTATCAGTGAATTATTTTGCTCGATAGTTGAATGATAATTAAGAAATAGGAAGCTTCAATTTGTTTGATTTCAATATTTTCAAATCAAATTGATTGGTGTTAGAGTCGAAAACAATTGTCGACTAATCTTCTAATTATTAGGAAGAAGAAAGTTTTTTTCTACTTCCGACCGTGAAAGTCGACGCATAATATTCTATTTGCATTGGAATAAAGTAACGTGACTATTTCAAAAAATCATTGAGTAACACCGATAGAGTTCTATTATTTTCTGAAATAAGATATTGATCTAGTGTGAAAGTCCACATATAATAGAAATTGATTCAAATATTCTCTCTGAATCAACAGACCATGACGGAAATCGATTTTCGAGACCATAATAAACAGATGTAATAGACCGTGACTGACAAATTAGAGTTAGCAGTTCACTAATGTGATAAACTTTGTTAATTGTCAATCAAACATAGTTTATAATCAATTGTTCGTACTAGCTAATGGAATATTTAAATAAAAATCAATTGATTAACAAACACAACTGAATGTGTTGTCATACATAACTTCGTTTCGGTATTGTTCTCAGAGTTTCTTTTAATCTGAAGAAGAATTCTACAGACGGTGACGTTCGTTTTCTTTTCTACTAGAAACTATTTTTTTGTAAATCTGACAGACTCAAGACATGCAACAGAAAATTTCATTTTTCCTTTTATTAAAATTGTTGTAGTCGAAAATGAGAATTTTATTTAAAATATAAATTAAGCTAAGACAATAACTCTTTGCATTATTTTCTTTCAAAATTCAATGTTGAGTGTCAATTCGATATAAGAAACGAAATAGTAACATTTATTTACACTGACTAGATGCTGAGATCAATTTTCATATTGTAGGTCAACTCATCAGTCAAGCAACGAGGAAAGCTGGGACTACAAATCTTCATATTGATGTATCGGATGCTGTTAATGTCCTAGTCTATGTTGGCATAGGTGGTCATGGCGATGATGGGGCAGATAAAGAAGACGAGATTCGACGTAAATAAAGATGAACGATAAAAATCGCTTCAAAACTTAATTCTATGTATTGTAGAAGTTGAAGCTGAAATACTTGAATCCAACATCGATGAAGCTCAGTTACAACGATTAAGAAATGGAGAACGACCAGGTGCTCTTTGGCATTTATTTCGATCGGATGATGCAAAAAAAATTCGTGAATATGTTGGTCGAGTACGTAGTTTTTCGTTGACAATATTAGAAATAAAAAGAAATCTTATTTCGACTTATTCTCATACTATTCATCTATTTTCGTAGGCTCATCGTAAAATAGCTGGTTCCGATTCGATTCACGATCAAACAGCTTATTTGGAAAAAGAAGATTTAGATAGATTAAAACAGTGGAGTAAAGTTGAAGCTTATCCTATGCTTCAATTTCTGGGCGATGCTGTTTTCATACCAAGTGGTGCACCACATCAAGTAATTATTTTTGAATACTTTCTTCATCGTTTTAATGATGACCGATAACTTTTCAGACTCTCGTTATATGTTTTCTGTCTGAGACAATATCATAGAAAAAAAAAAGATTTTGATATTTTTCTCTTCGAAACTGTATGCATAAATATTATATTGTAGGTAAAAAATTTACATTCATGCATCAAAATTGCTGAAGATTTTGTTTCGCCGGAAAATCTCGATCGATGTCTAATAACTACAAATGAATTTCGATCATTGTCGAATACGCATACAAATCATGCTGATATCTTACAGGTAAGATTTTTATCAATGTATCACTATGTATCAGGCAAAACTAGAACTCGATTCATTCTCAAATTGTACAGTGGTTAGTTGTTCTGCTTAGAAATAGTGTGAAATGAATATGCCGTTCGTAACATTCTTGAAAGAAGTATGGGTGAAAAAGAACTAAGTTGTTCATAAATGCTCATCTTGGAAAATCATAGCTCAAATGTGTATTATCGTTGGGTTACTTCAGAGTCGAAAGCTACTGATCTAGTCGTCTGACCAATAAGAAGCAATAGCTCATAAGCTTGGGGAAACATCTCTAAAATAATCAGGCAGAGGAAATAAATAAAACTGAATCATTTCTATTTCAGAAAATTTTTCACTCTAATCTTTAGTCACAATCTACGAACAGGCTTAGATTACAAACGAATTCTTTAACTTTTGCTATCTTTTAAGAATATCGTTTAAAAAAATTTATTTGTAGAATTCATTGTTAACATGTAACCATAGTTGTGACGAAATAATAATCTATAAGTCTTAATTGAACTCAATAATCGGCAACGTCTGCGAACAGCGAAATCGAAATACACTGATATTGCATATCGATCTCCTGATTGATGAGTTCATTATTAAGAAAATAGAATACGCTTGTCTTTTTTCTCTTTTTGCCAATTATCTTGCTCGTGTGTTTATGAACAAGCCAGATTATTGAGCAAGATAAATTAAGGAGAACAGTTAACTTTCAACAACAAGGAAAAAACGGATTATGATAAAGAATAATTGTTCCATCGTATCTCATAACTCGATTTCAAAAGTTGCTTGCTATACTATCTGGAAAAATATTTCACTATTCAATAATAAATTCTCTTTCATTTTAGGCTAAGAATATTCTTTATTATACAATACGCGATGCCTTGAATACTCTGACTGAATCAAATACAAACGATCCATCATAAAGAGTATTCTCCATCCAATGTATATAATCAACTATTTTGACCGATGATGGATCATACATATACATACATATATGTATATATATATATATATATACTTTTCTTCCATTTTTATTTATTGCATTTATGTGTGTGTTCGTTGGAGTTTTTTCCTGGAGAAGAAGAAAGATTATAAGGTTAGACTAGAAATCGGAGTCACGTTCTTTGTTCTCAATATATGTATGTGTTTATCTCACATCTCTCTTGTTTTGTTCGTCATATTTTTTGCTGTTCTTGTCACGTTCTTTTTTTCTGACTTTCTCTTTTGTTATTTGGTGCTAGATTAAGTTTCATGCATAGTTGTTTTTTTTTCGTGTTTTTGTGTCTTCGTTGTTAGCGTTTGTTGTCGTTCATTTTGATTCTTGTCGTTCATTTATGTTAAAACAACAGATAACAATAGGTAAGTTTTTCTTTGCCTGTTTGTATAGCATATAATCAAAAGATTTCTTTATATTAATATATATTGAAAAATTATTTAACTGATCTTCAAAACAATGCAAGAAAATTCATATCTGCTGAAATCATTAAAAACAAATGTCATCATTAAGAGAGTAGAATACTGATCATTAGATTATTTCTTGACGTGTATATTATACAAGTACTTTCGTTTTCATGATAGTGACTGCCGATGGACATCGTACATAAATCGAAGTACGATTCGTTAATGAAGAATTTGTATATTTCTGCTTAGCAGCTATCAAATATAAGTGGACCATGCAATAGGGACCTGCAAAATGACGTTTCCTCGGTCCCGGCCAATTTCTTCGGTGAACTGGGTTCTGATTTCGATCAACGTTTTTCAGCGGTACAAAACCCCTGTCACAATTTTATTCTCTACAGCCTCTGTTTCCGATTTTCTTCTCTAAGATGAAGAACATTTTTTTTTCAAAAATTAGCCCTAAATTTTTAGAATCAAGTGTGTGTTCCCATTTACGAGTTAAGTTGTTTTTTAAAATATTCCAAGCTACAGTAGCAACATTACTCAATTCATACTTGATATAGGTGAGCAATGAAAAAACTACTAAAATCAAAAGAGCCATTAAATTGCTATTGAATCCAATTGATGTATATCCCATACTAATTTATCAATTCAAAAACCTAAACAACGCTTCAAAGTAGTCTCGATTCTTGATATCCAGAATCAAGAGATGTGGAAAAATGATCGAAATTGTAAATAAAAACGGAGGACGATTTCTGGCCTTTCTAGTTTACAAGAAAGTAAACATGAAAATGTATAGTCTAGTTCGAAATAAGAAAAAAAGTGGGACCACCGGAAAAATTTCAGTCCCGGGACCGGGACCACTTTGTACATGCCTAATATGTAAGCCATTATTATTCGATTCAAAATGATGTTGAAGGATTGAGTTCAATTATAGTATGTGCCGATGTATTTGCTATGGAGATTCGTTGATCATAAATCATTCATCAAGTTTAAATTGTTCTATTGAATCAAGTTGAGAGATAAGTTAGATTCCTGTTTTATTTCACACGATTACTTTAGTTGAATATGTGAAAGTTTAAAAATAATAAGCATACAAAAAATAAACATCGTCCGTTTCTTCACAATTTTTTCATTTAAAACAAACATTAATACAATTGTCTACGATAATAAAATGGTTCATGTCTATACAAGTAGTTTTTGGGCATTGAAGCTACAGATCCTACTGGGCCTATTGGCGCAAAACCGAATTCCACATTATAAGCTTGATTGATGGTAATATGATACGGTACCATGTCTTCGTTAAATTTTGAACTGAACAGAGAACCCATGTCAATTGATGATTACAACCTTGCGTTGGCTAATATTGACAAAAGAATAAATACATTCATATATTTTTATCTATTATAAATGTATATTATGTACTGTGACGCCGTTCTCTTTTACCAATTTTAATGATGCAAGTTAGTAGCAAATTGATACACATCACCTTTTTTTTCTCATCTATATATGACCATTAGAAAGTGCAGAAAAATTCCTTGACATCAAAAAATTACTTGCGACATGGTTGAATGCGTGCTCTAGAGATGTCTATAGTTGATAGTCAATAATCTATGATTATGCCTGGTTCGTTTGACTACTAACTTAAATGGACGAATAAAATGTTTTCTGGGTATTAATTTTTCAAATTTCAGATGAAACGATGAAAAAATATTAAATTCAAACGGCACCTAAAAAATATAGTAATCAAATTTTGATATTTTTCAATATGGCACAACATAATCCTCTGTTAAAACGGCTACAACATTCAACAAGTTCATTTGATAGACGTACACCATCGCCCGATGATAAAAAAACAGAGGAATCCTATCATAATTTCCCTATCTCATACAGCAATAAGATTAAATCGTCACAACCAGTAGGGATTTATTGATTTCACTATATTTTCTGTATGTAAACATTATACTTTAGTTCAAGCCAGGTCCTTTTCAAGCTCGACGTGGCGGTACTAGCGGCCGAGGACATCGTCGTGGTTTATTTTCATCATCATTGTTATTACCAAAGCGAGCAATCAATTATGCTTTAGCTGAAAGTTTCATGGATCATTCAACAAATCCACTATCGTCAGATTTATACAAAATTCGTTTTAAACATTCCGCTAAACAATGGCCAGAAGGTCGTTTTATTAATTATAAGGAAAATTTTGAAAAATTCGATGGCAGTATCGTCGATCTAACATGTTCACTTAAATTTCCTATTGTAGCAAAAAGAAAACAAATAACAAACGCAAAACAAAATGAACCGAATATACAATCATTATTGATTTTAGTTAGTCCAATGACTCAAGAGCAAAAAAAGAAATTAGCTGATCAACAAACTAATATCTATGCTAACTTTTATGGTTCTGGAAAAATTCCTCGAGTAAATCTATTTTTAGGAATATTTACCCTTACAACGAACACGTTATATTTAACTGATTCGAAACTATCTATTTTCAAGCTACTTGGTCTAGGGAATAGCCTATTCATGCTCTTTTTTTTGTTTTCGTTTTTCGTGCTTAAATTTGATAGAAATGCACGAAAATAAAAAATATTAATTTTAGACAGCACTAATTATTGACAAACATAGATTCGAGTAAAAGTTTGAAGTGAATTTCAGTTGCTGGAATCTATATTTGTCTGTGCATTGCAGTTTGTTGACTTCAAGATTCGTCTGAAATTCGATTCTATCGAAATGAAACTTCTATTCAACGAATCACTTAATTTATATTACCGAATGAGTGTAAAGTTGTTTCGACATTTTAACTTCATGAGAATTATTATGAGTGCCAATGTTGAATAGTGCGATTCTTGGTCACGTTACGCGTATTTCTTCTCTTCACATCCGTATAATTTGTCTTTAGAGTGAGCCGCACACTCTGGAGAAAAACCAAAGTTACAGTGCTATATTACAAATTTCGATGAGAATCATCGGTATCTGCCATGCCATCGAATTTATATCTCCTCATATCGTCTTCTCGATGTGTGGTGAACATAGAAGCCTGATCTTGTTATATGACAAACGATAGAAAAAACGAAAGATTTGCAGCTTATAAAAAGAATGGTGCCAAAACTGAAAACAATTCGTTCTGATCAGTAGTACTATGTATTCTCATAATTCAATTACGATGTTACTCATTGTTCTGAGCTTAGTCAAAATATGCTCGTGAATTCATTTTTTCTTCTTTATATAGCTGACACCGACTGTTCAAATCAAAAAGAACGATTGTATCAGCAATTCAACAAAATCGTCCGCTTCGATTTCATTGTTAGGTGAAAATAAAGAAGATCAAGAATGCGTGTAAACAAAAAGTTTTTCGGTAATGTATCATTTACTCTCTCGTCAAGTGAGCTTGTATTATTATTAAGATTTGTATTCATTTATGTATATACGTCTTGTGCTTTTTACTTGTGTTCTTTTCCTATATCTTTGGTTAATTATCAGATTCTATCATGTATTAGTTTTGTAATTAGAAGTGAACATTTTTGTTTTTTTCCTTTTTTTTTGTGTTCACCATGAAAATGTTAAATGCATTTTGTGAGATATGAGAGAAATTTTGAACCGTGTTCATTTTTTCTTTGCCTTAGTCAAAAGAAAAGAAATCATGGCATATCAATACGGAAAATAATAGACAATCAATATGAAACTATGTCAAGGAATAAACTCAAGAGAAATAATTTAATTAATTATGATAGGATTCTATCCTAATAATAAATGTGATTTACTTGATTTTAGTCTAATTAAAAGAGTAGTATGTATGTGCCTGAAACATTATACGTAACGACTACATTGTATACTGAAAGAAATGTGAAAATATTAATTTTCAATTCATTTACAATATGTAGAAGTAATTAATAAAATCGAACATGAAATGAGATCTGACTTTCCATTGTTCTCAAATTCATGTCACGGCAACATTTTATTGAAAAGAAAAGGTTAAATTTTTGATCAGCTCGTATGCCATCAAGAAAAGAATGGAACTGCATACAATACGAACAATGATTATATTAGGGCAATTACAACATACGTAACACGTCGTTTGTTCGCAAGAAAACTATTCATGAAAATATTCGATGGAAATACTCACTTCTTTGTTTTGCAGCAAGATAAGATTACAAAATGTACACATTCTAACACGATTCGAATTATTTAAGCACCGCATTTTCTATTCTTTTCGATACATCGTTAATATTATAATAGAGTGAAATAGATTGAATATGTTATTATAGTTAGAAGGCTTCAAGCAGATTCACCTAGTTCTAAAAACAAATGGAATCATTTAAGAAACTTGATAAGAGTCAAAGTACTTTAATCCATAATCTCAATGGTATGTTCTTTGCAAATGATGAACATTTCAGTAAATCAAGACATATGTCAAATTCTAGAATATGTTTTTTTACTGGTATTGTTTTATTATAAACTGAAGTCAGCATGTAAAAGTTTACGCTTGTTTTCATCTCCATTTAATTTTACTCGAACAAGGCTACACATGAATGTAGCTGTCATCGAATCAAGAATTATGATCATGACAGTGGCAGTCAACAGGTTTTCAGTAAAATTCGATTTTCTCGTTGATAAAGTTTTAATACGACTTAATCTATAAATTTTAAGCATCAATTGATAAAATGAGTGTTATCTGATAAATAACGAAACTGCCGACGGTTAAATCACTTCAATCGATTCTGAGTGAATGACCTGCATTGAACTTATGAATATCTGAGCAATGAAGTTCAACAATAGATATGAAGAATGCTCGGTCATGGGGTGAACATTTACACAAGAGATAAATGTGAAGCAGCTGACCTCCTCTATTTCTTTGTGTAGCAGCGTGGCCGCCTAAAATGATTCAAATTTCTTGATAAAGCGGGCACCACTCTTGCCTAGACGGTCATGCTATCTATTCGAGCGATGTATTCAGAGATATGCCTTTCACCTTTAACAAAAGATAGATTGAAATAACACATTGAATGATTGCCGTTTGAACTTTCAGCAATTTTCATACTCACAACATGGAATATAGATCGAAGTTAAGTATTTCCTACAGAAACTTCGTTTATGATACAAGGTAAGAAACAAATGAAAATCTCAGGAACGAAATCAAAGGTCAACTGTTTTCTAAGAAAATACTCAATGAACTTTGATCAATGTACTAAATAGGTATATTCGGTGTTAAGAATCCGTTAAAAGTAGCAAAAATCTCAAACAATGATTTCATAGTATTGGAAAGAATAATTCATCAATAAAAACATTGGTATAAACGTAGTCGAGTAATCTGAATCGACTCGATGATGAATCGGAACTTCGACAATAAACGAGCATGAGAGAGTATTCGGTACTAATTATGAAAAAGAGATGCGCGTTTTAGCTATCATACGAGAGAAAACATAGATTAAAAGCTACTGGGGGTATTGTGCTATTAATTTGTGAATGCGATGCTTAAAGAATACAGACTAATTTCATGCAATCGCTCTCATCTCTAATTAGCTGCACACATAGATATCATGCATTGTGTTTTTCACATTTGAGCATTTTTTGTAATACATACGATCCATAACAAGATCTATATCAGTATATAATCATGTTGAAGATTCTCAATTTTCATTGACGGATTGAAAAAGAACGTTATTATGTGACTATCGACACCAAGAGTTTAGTTCTTTTTAGTCGTATGCACAGTAAACAGTGTAGCTGAAGTGAACATCATGAACTTCTGTTTAAGATGGAATACAATGGCGTGCTTTCTACATTGATTGCACCTTGAATTTCTGTACACATGTAGCTAGGCGTGTATAGATTTATTAGTGTTATCGTTTGACTGAATCCGGCATAAATAAAATGTGTAGATGTACCAGAATCATAAACCAACAAAATTTAGAATATTTTCTTGCTTTTCAACTATTAACTATGATCTAGCGAGGCTCTTGAAGTTCATTCTAAGGAAAAATTACGTCGTTGTTTGTCTGAAATTCACCACAAAAACATTCAAGAACAAAACGTATGATTTATGGATACTCAACGATTCGAATGCGTTTTTAGGCGATTTAAAAGTTATGAATCAGTACTTGGTGGCATCAACAGATTCCTCTATGTTGGTACATGTATACTGAATTTCGCCCATGCAATAGAAGACCAGGGTCTTGTGAAAGAAACTATTTTCCTTTTTGTGAGTTTCTTTTCTTTACATTATTCCAATATACTTAAAAAAACCCATTCTTGAAAAACAAAAGGGATTGATATTTGTTAAAAGTAATCAAAAATAATTAAATTAAACAGCCAGGTTTGAATCAGTTTTGGAAAAGCAAAATTGAATTGTATTTTATTTTTTTTGACTTTTACCTTGCACTTAAAATATTATCATACTGAACTAAGTTACCTAAAATTTTATGAAGAACTAGCGCGAGTAAGACCATTTTTCATTCCCAAAAGTTTTTCGCGCTTACTAAAAAATACCATTCGTGCAATATGCTCAGAATCATTACTTGACTCTAGCCACAATTGTTTTTTTTTTAAACAAATGAAAGTATGGAAAATTATCATACTACCACTGTAGTCCTTTAGTTGACTCTTCATGCGTTCAAAATTATATTAGAAGACTCCTCGTCATAGAAGACCAGTCTAAAACGTTTGACCGTTATAACATAATAGAAGATGCAAGGTCTTGTATTGAGGGATGGGTTAGTCTTGTTATTGATTGGTAAATATTATTCGAACGACATGTTGTGTGTTATTTAAGACACGAAAGCGAGTACTTATCTCTGAAAAAAGCGAACAATTCAGCTTTATAGATGATTACAGAATTTATCACAACATAACTTCGACCATTGCTACTTAGAGTCATTTATTATATCTTTTAGCAGAGCCGATAGAAATTTTCGCTCTAGAAAAATAAGTGTCTCTATCTCCTTATGTCTATAAAATACTGAAGAAAGATAGAGAAACTCGTAGTTAACATCTCGCACGTATTGAAAAAAACAAATCTGTTTCAAATTTTTAAAGTTCCAACAAATCAATAGATGTCGCACCAATGTGGTCTTATTTGATTGACACTTAAAATTTAAAAACATTTTATTTAATTACCAAAATCAATAAATAATAGGTTGATGCACATACCAATTACATTATTAATTAAAAGCTTAAATATTTTGTTTTCGCTATTTGTTTATTACATTGATGAGGCTATTAAATGATATGGCTGAATGGCGACCATGAAGAGAAAGTTAGGATCCAGTCAAAGTGAAGTTCTTTGTATTGTTACCACTAACACTATTTCTTTCCTTCCTTTCGTGACTTTTTTCCTTTCTCCATATGTCTCTCTCTCCCTCTCTCTCTCTCTCTCCCTCCTCCCCCGTATCCCAAGATCTCGTGCGTTAAGTATAAACGTCAATGAATGAGTCAAACTATATAATAAAATAGATAGAAATTATTCATATTTTGTATTGATTATATTTCAGATTGTATAAATTCGACTTGTTACTTTTACATCATCATATATTCACTGCATTTATTGATATTTTGTACATTTGTCAATTGTTCAATCATAGGTTTTCAAGTTTTATCGTACTCTCCTTCGAATAGCAAGAAAATCTGTCAACATCCAATTCGGTCTTTTAATCAATGTAGTATTGATCACTAAACTTTGATTTTTCTATCATGTGTATTAAAATCATTTCTTTCTTCTTTTGCGTCCTTTAGAATATGTACTGTTGTATGACAATGAAATTATGTTTCAATTATCGAATATTATCAATATTTAAATAATATAAACGATGATGCCAACAATAACCGCGTTTCGCGATCCCATCGAAGCTCCACTTCGTAAATTAAGTGTTGATCTTATTAAAACATACAAACATATCAATGAAGTACGATTTTTTTCTCTCTACTTTTTTATTACTCAATCATATAGACATTCGTATCATGTACATATATCAGAGAATTGAATATTTTATATACTAGCCTTTTTTTTTCGTTCTGCTTGATGATGCAAAATGCACAAAAAAGTGTGAGAATACAAAACAATACAGATCATATCTCGACGTGTACACGTTTTTTTTCTATTTCTATATTGGTAATCGTTGACTACATCATCATTCAGGTCGCATGCATGGACATTAAGAAAACGATGAGATATATCTTCATGAGTATCATGCAAAATTTGACGCCTCGAAAAAGGAAAACTAGTTCTTATGTATATAGTTTATTCATTTTTTTTTGGTTTTCTTTTGTATCGTTTTTAATTCATTAATGTTGACCTTGTCGTTCGAGGTTTGTTATTGACTATCATCATCGATACATTCTGACTATTGAAACGAATATTGTCGTGTAGATTTTTCTTTTGTCTCGCTTTCTTTCTCTTTCATATATTATCTTTTGTTTATAATGTTAGTGCACTTTTTTGAGATAGAGGTAAAAAAGAAACATCATGCAATACGTACAAGTACCGTATAGTGATTGGTTTATACCAACTAGCTATGAGCCATTACGTCGGAATGGTGTTTATCATCATTACCAGCAAATTTCGTCAAATGCTAGTAGTATAACTGATGGTAGTTCAGCATATAGTAATTCGACTAATTACCAATATAAAAAAATACCACCAGTTGTAGATCAATTGCCATCTGATATGCATCATACTACCTATGAAGTATAAATGAAAAATTAGTTTTGAATATGATTTCTTGATTCTATTTAGGTGTACTATGCCAAAAAGAAAAAACGTAGTAATAATCAAGTTATAGAAGAAAATGGTTTACACAAGAAAGAGAAAAGAAATTTAAATGATGGATATGATGATGAAAATCATGATTATATCGTTCGACCAGGAGAAGTATGGCTTGAACGATATACAATTGATTGTTTAATTGGTAAAGGTAGTTTTGGACAGGTAATTGAAATTATTTGTTGGGTTATTTTCCTATTCTAAACCATTTTTAGAGAAGTAGTTCAAAGGACAAGTGTATCATTAGTTTAACATTGAAATTCATGAACATTTCTAACTATTGATTCTCATTTAAATAACATGAAAAAGTTTGTCAGCATGTGAATGAAAACCTTTTTATTAAAGTTTCAGTCCAATATCGTATTCTACGAATCTATTGATTCGAAATTGAGTATTCGTTGTTTAAATTTACAATATTCTCTTCGTAAAGAGAATATGTTACTGTCAGTCGGCAATTATTTGTTTGAATTGTTAAATTTTTATGTAAAGAAATGGGATGTCAAGGTTAATTGCGTGGACAAAGGTCCCCAATTGATTGATGAAAGTACTTCGTTTAATGTAATATGAGAAGGGATGATTTCAAAAAAAAAAGAAAAGAAACACGACCACTGTGACATAATTGAAAGAGATGATTATAATTTTCTTCTTTTCTTTGGAAAAAATCGAGTTTTATTTATGACGAAGTCCAGAAGAAGAGATCAAACATCGATTTATATTTAAACGAGGAATTCCTACAACATGTGTAGATTTAAGAAGATTTACTCATCTTCTAAACGAATCTGCTTTGTTTTGTAATTCAAATTAACTTCCTCCTACGAAATAGAAATTCATACTCTGTTCGTGTAGATTGATTTTTTTAATGAATATACATGTATATTAAGAAAAAAGCCTATTCTAATATTCAAATAAACATCTTCAAAAGTTTAATGGTTGAAAATTCGATACAGATCTTAGTTACTATTATGATTTTCGACTTCGATTTTTCTATCCATTGAAACGAAGTTTTTTCCTCGAATTTGTGTCGTTTTCTTTTTTTACATGAGATTGTTGTTTTTTGTCATTAGGTTGTCAAAGCATTTGACCATACTGATGGTGAATATGTTGCTATTAAAATAATCAAAAACAAACGTCCATTTCTATCACAAGCACAAATCGAAGTGCGTCTTCTTGAATTAATGAATCAGCAAGACATGGACAATAATGGTTATATTGGTATGTTTGAACTTTGGTTTGACAATCTTGATGAATGGTTTTCTTTTGAATGTTTTAAGTTAAACTAAAACGACATTTTACATTTCGTAATCATTTGTGTCTTGTATTCGAATTATTATCCTACAATTTATATGATCTATTACGGAATACAAATTTTCGTGGTGTATCATTGAATTTAACACGAAAATTTGCGTTCCAACTTCTATCTGCATTATTATTTCTCTCTCATCCTGAACTTAGTATACTTCATTGCGGTAAGTTATTTATAAAGACAAGAAATAAATATTAATTTTTCTTTTCTTTCGATAATCTAATTTATAGATCTGAAACCTGAAAATATTCTTTTGGTTAATCCGAAACGATCTGCTATTAAAATCGTTGATTTTGGAAGTTCATGTCAAATTGGTCAACGTGTATGTTATCATGTTTCTTATTTCTGTTTGAAATAAAATAAAACAAAAATAATATTTTTTTTTTTGAAAAAATTCATCTAGCTTTATCAATATATTCAAAGTCGATTTTATCGATCACCCGAAGTCTTACTTGGTATTTCATATGATATGGCTATTGATATGTGGAGTCTTGGATGTATTCTTGTTGAAATGCACACAGGCGAACCATTATTTAGTGGAATAAATGAAGTATGTTGTTACAATAATAAATTGATTTTGATTAGTAAAATAATTAAGAGTCAAATCTGTGAGTTTAATTCCTCAAGTGTTCACAATATTCTTTGTTTGTCTTTGCAGTATTTTGTTAACGCGTTGTGTGAAAAAATCAAAATAGAACATTTCGCCACTGAAATACCAATAACATAGTCTTTAGATTGTATGAAAACATTCACTTGAAACATCGAATAGTTGTAAAATATATCTGTGTACTAATTAGAACATGAAATAAGAACAAAAAAGAATTTTTTCTTCTTCTTTACTTTATCTGACGTGTTCGAGTTTTTCAAATTTGACGAGGAATTTCTATTATTCGATTCATCTGCACGTTTCTACAGACGAACAGAAAGGTCCAATAAAACGATTCAATTTTCTCGACTTCCTAAGTCAATATGATGGGTCACCAGTTCGAGTGAGAGTACTGCGTAAGAGGAGTCTATACGTAGATTTTTCATGGTTGACTGTCTTCGCATACAAATAACTATTTTCAAACACGTGTACCGTCGAACAGCATAGCGGTAAAATTGTTAATTAACTTTGCAGTTTGAGTGTGAGCGAAATGAAAATTGACGCCATAAAATAGATTTTCTATCTAGATTTACAATGATTCATAGCTCTAAGTATGATGTAGGTCTATTGAATATCGGAAAGCTAATAATTCGTTCGTAGGAATGAATATTTCTCATGGATTGAACTGTTGTTCCTATTTTTTCTCTCTTTTCTAGTTCGATCAAATGATGAAAATTGTTGAAGTATTTGGCATACCACCAACTCATATTCTTGAACAAGGAACAAAAACGAAACGATTTTTCGATCGTCTACCTGATAATACATGGATACCACGAAAGAGTAAAGACAGAAGGGTACGTATAAAATTCAAAATAAAGCATGTGTGGCATTCGATTTTATTTTTAAAGAGATGTTTATTTTCAATCTTCATTATGTTATTTTTCTTTAGTATCGATCGCCTGGTACTCGTAAATTACATGATGTTCTTGGGGTTGATATTGGTGGTCCAGGCGGTCGTCGAGCTGGTGAACCAAATCATTCCGTATCAGATTATGTTAAATTTAAAGAACTTGTTCAACAAATGCTTGAATACGATCCTAAACGGCGTTTATTACCATTTAATGCATTACAATCAGGTTTCTTCAAACGAACTTATGATGAAACATCAAATGTTAACCATCCGCCAGTAACAACAACAACAACAGCAACAAGTAACTCGAATACTATTGCATTGTCGAATCTGAATTCCAATAGTTCACCTAATCTTGATCCGAGTAAGTTGAACTGAGAACGTTTTTGTGCTTTTTCTTTCATTCAAATTTAATTAAAAGATGAGTGGCTTATAATGAGTTGATCTTTGTTTATAGACCATCAGCAAGTAAAGAATCCAGGACGAAAAACTCTGATTATTACTAACAATACATTTAATAATAGTCATAAATGAGCGTATTGTTCTTTTCTTTTTCTTTTGTCTTCTTCTAAATAGAAATAAAAAAAATAGAGATATTCAAAAAAAAAACAAACAAACAAACACGGCTACAGTTCAATTAAAAATGCTTTGTATAATACAGTTACTACTTTTTACTTGCTCGCTATGGGAGAATCGAATAATGCTTTTAAATAACTTAACTTTAATTGAAAATCTAAGACAAAACGAGAACAGCTAATAGAATTATGAATTTATATTGTTCTATTTCATACAGGCCTACGTTATCGTCATCTAATTGAAACAGTACAACCACCGAATCTTTGGCAACCAACAGATGCATACATGCCTGGAATTCCGAGACCATATCCTGCTCAACAAACAGCAAATAATAATAATAATGCAATTTATTTAACCAATAATTACCCAAGTGATTCTATAGATCTTGCTGCACCAATAGAATTTCAATCAACGAACAGCTTTTATCCATCTCAGAGAACTCACACATCACCGTCCGGAACAGCATTTCCACCATTATTTACATATGTTCCACAAAATTTCAATCATCACTTATCATCAACCATAGACGATAATGCATTGCTTATACAGAATCCTAGTTTGACTTGATAATTGTCTAAGCGTTTATACATATATATACATATACATATATGTATATATATATATATATACTATATATATACACATAAACATCTTACTTAATCTTCATGCTTGTTCCTTTTAATTTATTCTTCTCTCTATTGCGTTATCTTCGCAGTGATCTTCTTGGTTTTTCTTTTTCTAAAATAAAAAGAACATGACGATGTCTTTGTAAATAGTTACGTCATAAGATTTTTTTTTTGAGGAAGGATTCTTCCGAATAGAGAAAAAATCGTTGTGCGCGTGTGTATATATATGTATATATATAGTTTAGACTTATGAAAAACACTGAAATGTTAGGTGGGGGGAGGACAACGGATACTAACTGATTGCGTGCGTTTTTATTTTCTTTTTTTTCTTCTTTCTTTTTTTCTCTCTCACTCACATGTTTGTATAGTTTTGTATGACGCTTTCGAAGTGTGTGTATAAAACAAAAAGAATTTTGAATACAAGCAAACGAACAACAATAATTAAAAATGAAAATAATAATAAAAGAAAATTATCAATAATGATTCGACATGTTTTAGCGTTCTTTTTTTTTCTTCTGCATCATGTTCTATTCTTGAAGATGGATAAGAAACTACGATGCTTTTATTAGTTATATTTCTAAGTTATCTCATCGGATGTTTGACAACAATTGCGTTAGTGATTTGTTTATTGACACGCTATGGATTTTATTCATCAGGAGCCGTGTTTGATGAAGAACAATATCAAATATTTCATTCATTAGCTGAAGTAAGTTATCTCCAGACTTTCCAGTATCTATCATTTGCATGCATTTATTTATCTTAGAATGATCGAGCGGAAAATATGACTGTTGATTGCATAAATTATTTATTAAATTTTTTGTTACAAGAAATAAAAGATGAATCAAACATTAGACGATACATAATGCAGAAATTATGTATCGAATTCGATGAAATAAAGGCTACACGATTCGGAAAATTATTTCTTCGTGATATTACTGTATGTACTTAAACAAATAACGATGACTACAATTATCTATACTCATCTGTAGCTAAGAAGTTTTTCAACAGGAAAACAATGTCCAATGTTTAGTAGTATTGAATTAGAAGGACAAGAAAAAGATGAACGTGAAATGATTAAAGTATGCATTTAGTTTTCTTGTTATTTTAAATATCTGTAAATAAATAATTACATTCTATTTCAGAGATTTGTAGTTAAACTGAAAGGTGATTACAAGGAAGGCTTTTCCTGTACACTTGATATTAAACTTATTTTTGATTATCATTGTCAATTATATATTAAAGTTAAACGTATTCAAGGAAATCTACGTTTAGAATTTCGACGTGAACCATTTTCTCATTGGTTGCTTGCTTTTCAAGGTGAACCATCGATTGATCTTGGAATTAGATCATCGATATCAAATCGTGAGAATCCTCAATTAGCTAAAATTATAGCTCAACGAATATATCGTTCTCTTCAACGTAAACATATATGGCCAAGTTATAAAATTCGTTATCCACCATTTTTTGCTAAATCAAAACAATCATTACCGATTGAAATTCCATGTTTGAATAATGTGAATATCATGCCAGGAATCATGAAAATTCAAATACAATATTGTGATCGTCTGTCAATTCCATTGAATATATTTGATCAAGGAAATTCTTGTTTCTTATCAATTTTTTTAACAGTCAATATCGGGGAACAAATGTGTCAAGATTATTTACATCTTAATCGTGATCAATGGATTAAAAAAGATATTTATATTATACCACGAATACATGAAATATGTATAAAAGAAGTTCCATACATGGATCGTACTGAAATTTTAGTTGAAGCTATTGATCCAATACCAGATGATATCGACGATGTAGAAAAGTTTCGAGCAGCATTAGCAGACAAAAGCATTTTTCTCCTTCAAATTCAAAATCAAGAAATAAAGACATTACAACAAGCAAGTCGTTTACTCAAATATAAATCATTTTATACAAATGAAAAAAAAGTAAAAATTATTGTTGGAATGCCTCTATTACAAAGTGTACAAGTACAATCTACCGTGGAAATAGAAGATACAAATTCAATGGAGACAACAGTAGGTATTCTATAATCTATTGACTTGAGAAAAATTAGTACTACAAAGATATGACAATAGACAAAGATATTTGTGAAGTTCTAGATTGATAATTTCTTCATGTCAACCGTAAGCCGATGTTAGTATCACTGGAAATCAAAGTATTGAGATTTGCGAGAAGAATCGAAACATTTTTCTTTCCTTAATTACTGCGAGTTATTCAATGTCGATCATGAGTAGCTTACATTGGTCTATGAAAAATTGTACCTGACATGGTAGACAATATAATTTTGTCAATGTTTGAGAGTTTGTTTAACTTGAGTTTATTTTGATAATTAATCTAAATTGAATTTGAAAAATTTTAGTTCGATGGAGATAAACGTTGAAACATAAATTGTAAAAGAATGTTTAGTACTCATCGAAATTGTTTTGAGGAATCATTCGAATTTCATCGACTATCAACATAAAATTGAAATTATTGGTTTATGTCTATTTGCAAAAATACACGTGTGAATTTCGATTAAAATTTTACATACAACAATCAATAGTTGACTGTAGTTTATAGAAAACAAACCTAAAGCAATCATATTCAAATTATGAGAAAAAATATCATATCATAGGAATCGCCAATTTTCTTTTGATATATATATAGGATGAATCATCAACTTCGACAATACGACGGCGAACAACAGGTCTTCGAATGAGCTGTCAATGAAATTTCATCGATTTTTTTAATATAATGTGTTTTTTAGTAACAGATAATGAGCCAATAACTAACGAGAATACAATGGGTGTTGTCGAAAGACAAAATTCGAAAACAAGAAAAATTATAAAACAACAAGTAAATAAGAAAGAATATAAATTCTTAATTTTTTCATTTATTTGAAAGAAAGATTCTCCATCTGATATAATCACTTTAATGATGTTGAACGTTGATTCTATATCAGATTTTCAAATTCGAACTCCTACTCAAAAAGCAGAGCGGGTGTGTTTTTCAGTAAAGATTAAAGTTCGTTAATTTTCATTTGTTTTGTTTTCTCCTATAGTACGTTGAGTTCAATAACAAATTCAAATTTCAAATCGATGCCAACGATCAATATCTTAATATTTGTTTATGGGGTAAAACTCCTGTCGATTTCGGCTTATCTAATAACAGTAAAAAACTGATATTACTTGGTTATGTAAGTTAATAATCTTATATATTTGTATATCGAACTTAGTCCATAGTTTTTTTTTTCTATGCCATCTCACTTTTCATTCACTTGGATTTAGATAAAAACTATCAGTATACGCAGTTGTCAAATCATATCTCGAGATGTCCGAGAATCGAGTCGATTCTTTGTGGAATACTTGAATGAATACTAAATAAATTTATTGATAAACTGAACAGATATTTTGACTAGGAATTAAATCGAGTGCTATTAACAACGACTGACATGTTTCTAATACGATGGTACATAGTCGACTTCCACAATAAGACGAACATAGAAAGTGAGAATCGTGTCAATGTTTGAATGAGAATATTTATATTCATTCTTGTAAAATTCAAAAATCTATGAATTATAATTCAACAGCTTTTAAGAGTTGACAATTCTATGGTTCTAACAGTCATCTTCTGTTTAATTTTATATAGATCGTTTGAAATTATGTCACAGATATAGCAGTCATCTTTTCTAATAACTATACGACTCGATAGTTATTTACGTATGGAATCAATTTCTTGTTTTTTCTCGGACTATCGATGCAAGAAGTTCGTCTTCAAGGTTTGTAAAAAGTTAAGTTTTAGTCGAACGATGAGTGTAAGATTCAACGAAATCATCTAGAAAAGTGTGATTTCGGTTACAATGGATTCATTATCGTTCTTGACGAATGGAAAACAAATGTATCGATTTGTCTTTTATTGCTTTTGTTTTTGTTGTTAGGCTACAGTTGCTCTTTCCGAAATCATTCTCGATGCTCACATGAGCTTTGCACGCGAAACTCAAATGACACTTAATTTTCGATCTGCCTACTCACAGAAACTTGATTTGTATGAATCGTTTCTAAACGAAATTTTTCTTTTGTCAAATGATCGTTTCTTTTCATTTAGAAAACATTCTTACAATGATTCCAAAAGGTATCTTTCTTTTAGATTGTATCGAATAATAAATACTGATTGTCAAATTTTATTGTTCAGTCAAAAACTAGCTGAATTAAGTACACATAGAGGTTATGATGATAACTTGGCTCATGGCTTTGTAACCATTAACATAGTACATCAACCAGACTGTGAACCAAAATCAATTCAAGAGGAAACAAAAGAATCTGCACTCGAGAAAGACGATAAACAAAATCAATTGCAATCAATCTCTACTATTGAGGAACAGTCATTGAATTCAACAAAGTTAGAAGAATCATATCAAAATATTTAACATTTTGCGTACTAATATTTTCTACTTGTAGTTCTAGTGATCATCTGTTCGAAGATCAGACATTTGCTGTGAGATCACTATGTGATTTTTGTAATAAAAAAATTTGGATTAAATCTGGACGTCAATGTCGACATTGTCTAATGATAATACATAAAAAATGTGAAAATAAAATGACAAAACAACATATTTGTAAACATGAACCGATGCATTCAAAATCTATAGAATCTATCGATGACTATGCAGTCATATCAACGGATGATATCGATCGAATTTCAAGTACAAATCAAGTAGTACCTGACGTTTCGGAAACGATCGATGTTGTTCCTTCTGAAAGTTCTCTATTGGATTCAACCACAAATAAATTATTCGGTGAATTGATACATAGAAATATCAATTTAATACAAGCAATCATTCGACCACTTGAAAAAATTGATAACGAGTCTGTGATTAGTATCTCGCCTGATACAGATAAACAACAAACGATAAAATCTCGTTCAATTCACCGATCTTCGAAATTTATTGATGCAGCATCAAACGCTTACAGTAAATTACTCGAATTCAAATCAAAACGAAGATCTCTCTCGTTAACATTAGATACGAAGAGAAAACGATCGTCATCTGATATAAGTAAGAAGTTTTCGATAGTTCTATTGTCTCGAAATTCGATTCATTATATTTTCTAAGCTGGACGGGAGAACATTTCTGAAGATGATCTACAAGAAATCATAACAGTATGTATCAAACATATTCAGTTTCGAATAAACGCTGTATTTATTATTCTATTTTTCAGAAATGTTTATCGGATGAAACAATCGATATAAAAAGTTTCGAAATCTTACTTCATGAAAAAGCTGTTGATCATACGGCACTTTATGCAAAAGCTAATCAATTTGGTGCCGAATTATTTCTAGATTTGCCACGGGAAGAACGAAAACATAAATTTGAGAACGAAGTTTGTTTATTCATTATCGTTCAAATTGGAACCTAGTAATTATTTTCATCTCTTCGAATTTAGATTGCTCGACTACAACAAGACATTGATTTACAAGATCGAATACGTGATGAAATGATTATTGAATATAATGATGATCAAACCGATGAAAATACAAAAAGAAAAATTCAAGCAAAAATAGCTCATGTTGATGAAAAAGTACAAGCACTTGGTAAGTTTTTTTCTTCTATTCGAATATCGAATATAACAATTCATTTCTATTAATTCTTATAGCTGCATTGACGATTCTATACTGCTCTGGTAAATACACTTTTCAGTATTATCACATTTGATGTGCTTTACGATTTTTCGAATATATTCTGATAGAGATGTGTAGCTACGATAGAGTCAACGAGCACTTTTCAAGGTTCTCCATATTGTATAGTTCAATAACATGATAATAAATGTAAAATCGACAATCTCAAAGAACTCTCTCTTATTATTCTTCAATAGGACATGAAGAGAAGAATTGTCTTTTCTTAATCGAAATTTTTATAATCTAATCGTATGCAAAGGTTCACGATTACCTTCGTCATGTCGTTATCCTAAGAATCTCGATTGAGAACGAATGAATTCGATCAACTACTAGCTTGTCAAATTTTCAGGATTAAAGATCTATTCCATTGAAATATGACATGTATCAGGTTTTATGAAATCACTATGAAAGAATATTTACAAAAGAGACGAGCATTTTCTATTTCGTATCGAAAGTTGTATGGGTTTTCTTCATATCTTTTCAATATTATTCTAGGTCTCAAACATTGCTATTCTGAATAATAAATATCAACAAACTATGATGGATAGTAAAATTGGAAGATGTTTACTTTCAATCATCTTTAATTGTTGATGGTGACAAGAAATACTGATCATATAAATCCATGTTTTTCCTCTATTCTATTTGACAATTTCTCAAACGAAAAAAATACAACACTTTGGATGTGCAATAATGATAGACATGATGCAATTGATGACAACATTCTTCTGTCTTCTGCAATAATCGAGAAATTCGTTTATTTATTTATTTTTCTTTTGTAAAATTTAAAAAAAGAAATAATCTAATCTAAATCCACTAATTATGTTACTCGTTGTTTTACATTTTTTACATGTATAATTTATCATCTTGTATTTGAATATAATTATCAAAGTTTTGTAATTTTTTTCTGTATCATAATTTATTGTGCATTTTCACGAGTAATTTTAGAAGAATTTGAATTGATTTATCATTTCGTAAACAATTGCATAAAAATAATAAATTTTATTTTTTAATGACGGATATTTATGTTTTTCAGATGACCCATATTCAACAAGAAATTCTAACAGTAGAAAGAACAAATGTTCAAATCGAAAAAGCTCGACAACAAATTCATGATTGGCTCAATAAACCTATGCGTGTTTCAATAGTCGACGGACGTGTCCTAGTCGGCGTATTGCTTTGTACGGATCGTGATCAAAATCTTATCTTAGGTAATTGTAACGAATATATTGGTTCACCAAGTGAACAAGAAGAATTTCGTGCGCTTGGACTTGCACTCATACCTGGTCAACATATACAATCAATTTATATCGATGAAAGTTCTTCATCGACCTCACATCATTCAAATTCATTACATTCAACCACGATGAAATCAAATGATCCTATTATAGATGATGATAAAAGTGATTGTTGATATTTTTGATTTCTTGTTTTTATTCGTTTCTACCGCCTGCGTGTGTTTTCTTTGTATTTGAACGATTTAATTTTGTTCTACTACTCTTCAGATGTCTTGTCAGAAAGGTAATATCAGTAGGACACGTAAACAAAAACATCAAAATGCAACAAAATTCAAGAACAATTTGTATGATACCAGTAAAACAACAAAAGACATTAATTCCATCGAGCATAAAGGTATATGTGAACGTTGTAAACACGTACTGGAATGGAAAGTACATTATAGAAAATATAAACCACTGACACAAGCGAAAAAATGGTAAAGAATTTATTTGAACTCTGATTCGATGTTGCATTTGATAAGCATAATTTTTCTTTTGCAGTGTTCGTTGTGAACAAAAAAATGTCATACGTGCTTATTACGTTCTATGTGATGCATGTGGTGCTAAAGATAATCTTTGTTGCAAATGTGGAGAGAGTCAAGAAACGCCGCTTGAGTAAAATAAACAATGGCCTTCTTTGATACAAAGATTTGATCATATTTCATTGTTTTTAGACGACCTGTTCCAGCTGTCGAAGAAGAACGTGAACAAGCTGAATTTGAAACTGATATTAAACTACTTCGAGAGAGAGAACGACGTATGTTTATTAGAATAGTTTAATATAATGAAATGCAAAAAAAAACAAAACAAACGAAAACCTTCTTCTTCTTCTTTATCTAGGCAAATTCTATCGATTAATGAAACAAGGAATGTCTGGTGAAGAAGCTTTTGCAAAACTCAACGTTCCTTTGAATAAACAAACGAACGATCAAGATGAAGACGATGACGATGATGAGAATTACGCCGATGATGACTCGGACTTTGATGAAGATGATTTGACTTAAAATACAGAAAGAAAAAGAAAAAAAAAGAAAAAAATATATATACATTCATCTTGTTGCCGTTGTTGTTTTTTATGAAATAAAAAGATCAGAAAACAGCGCGTTAAAATATTGTATGAATATAGACCAGAGTGAATGCATAAGTAGCGAAGGTTCTTTACCACGTAATAGTGGTAGATAATCAAGTATGATTTGTACATTTTCTTCTTGATATCGATAGAGACTATCCAGTGTTAATGAATGATGAGATTTCGTTGCAATAGAACAATCTAAATGTTTCTTGTATATCTTAACACCGCATGATAGCTGCTGAATAACAAGATCGTGTGTATCAATTATTGTTTGCATTAAATTTGTTTTCGACGAAGGATGATATTGTAAGAAATTCATTTGAAATTGAATTAAATACATTATATGATAGAGGTACGATGATGATTTTGGTAAACAATGAAAAGAAAAACTTTTCGAGTCCAAACAAGACATTTTCATAGATAGTAAATTAATTAGTATCATTGAAATATTATCATTGTATAGATTATGAGTTGAATCAAAATAGTGTGGAATAGATTTTGTTTCGAGACGATTTAAAAGATAATCAGTAAAACGATGTACATGACTAAATAAATCACTGGTTACAAATGAATCGAATGAGTATTGTTCAAAGAAGTAAAAGAGAGTATGTTTAAATATAACAAATGGAAGTTGTCCTTGCGTTTTTCCATTCAAATAATTCCATGCAACAGATGCGACACGTCTATGTCCATCCGACATACTATGTACAAGTTGTGCTTCAATCGCTGCATATGAATACGACCATGATGAATTTGACAATATCGAAAGTGTTTTTTCGCAATCACAACATTTACCATGTATAGATATTTCTTGTTCATCACCATTGAATCGAATGAAACATGTATTATGAAATAAATCTTCGATGTTCATCGGCCATACACGTTTTCGCTCTGCATAATTTGAGCGCATGTCTTGTGGCCATGATTGAATACGTAAAGCAAAGTAAAATAATGTATGATCAACATCAAGTTCATATGAATAACTTAATTTTGATTTGCTGATTAATGTTTGTTGAAGTTTATTCTTATGTTTTTGTGAAATATACCCGAATACATTACTATCATTATTACCATGATCATTAACATCATTATTGTTCATTTCATTCAAGCACATTTGCACTAAATTATAAGTTGTATTAACAAGTAAAAATGGTCGTAAACGATCATTTAATTTCGAGCCGGATACGAATGACGAACAATGATCACAAGATGAAAACATTCGTGGTACATCTTTTGCATTGTATGTTATTGATTTAAGGTCATTCCAACGAACATATTTTGTTATGTAAACTAAATTTCTCTCGTCATCAAAGATAAAGGATGGTGTATCGAAGTTTTTCAAGTCTCTAGAAAATATCTATAAATATGACGAACAACAAGAAAAATCTGCTCACTTCAAATTTATGCATTCCAATTTTTTATGTTCAATTAAAATAGTTTTTGTTCGTTGATGAATTCGAATAAATTCTTGTTGTACAACATCGTCAACAATAGAACTAAGTATTTTACATGTGTGAGAAATAGTATGTTGATGAAATTCACTTGAAAATAAATCTTTTTTGCAACGAGATATCGATATGGGTAATTTGATCGAAAATAATTCATTTCTAAGTTGATTATCAAAATAGATTTGTTCGTCGTAAAGTAAAAAATGAAATCTATTATGATTTGTTAATTGATAAGATGATTGTATAGGATTTATTTCAGCTGATGAACAAGATGATGAAAGAATAATTTGATCTTGAGATGAAAACGACGTTGTATTATTATAGGAAAGAGACGAAAACGATGAATCAGAAAGTGTTGGTGATGGTGATGTACCAATAGATTCTTAAATAATCGATATGAACAAATATGATATGAATCTATTTGATCTTAAAATTATTATTTAATTTACCTGATATGACTTCTTGAATCAAGATTAGAACTTCTTTATCGTTATTAATTTCTTTTTCTTCACTAAATAAATGTCCCATCGTTGTATCTTGTTCATTTGTTATCGATATAATTGGTTGTACTACATTATGTTCACTAAAATCTATTGCTTTATCGATCGATTTAAATGTTTGACATTGAATTGATAATTGAATAGGTGTTAATGTTGATGGATGTGTGAATAAGAGTTGATCATTTACAATGGTTGGTAAGGATGAAGAACATTGAACGAGTTTTTTATCATCCTTCTCATTATTTTTATGTTGAATATCAGATTCTTTGATATTCAATAAATGAGAAAAATGATTAATAGTTTGTTTCGTAGATGATTGTACAGTCGATGTTCTATCAAGTTGATTAGTATAATTTAATTTGCTAGTAGGAGTTTTTAAAGAAGAATGCTTCCGACGTTGATTTTGAAGGTTAGATTTTTTGCCAATACAATTACCCATCGTATTAAGAATATCAAATAACTAGAATAAAAGAAAAGTCGAAGGATTATAATCTAGAGTGTTGATGGTAGTTCAATTGTCAAAATCGAAACCATGCTATATGGCAGAAGCGAAATTTATATCGATGTATATATGCATACGTATATGTATGAGCTGTCGAGTGTGTCGCATACATATACAAATGAAAATTATGGTTTCTTTCTCTTTCTCTTTTATTTGAACTAACAATAGTAGAGTGCGTGCCTATTCATTGTCCTTCATCTTTTTTTTTACCTATCACTATTATTCGAGTAAAACTTATTGTTATTGTTGTAGAAATGAATATTCATCAAGTATAAGCAAGAATACTAGTTCATATATACTCACAGGAATGAACTTTCTTTTCTCTCGTTCTCTTTTGTATTTGTCATCGAAACGTCATAGGAAACATCCGAGATTGTTCGCATAAACACAAATAAATTGTCCTATAAGTAATGTATTGATAACCTTCGCCTAAGAGGAAACATGAAAAAAGCTTTTTCCTGCTCTCTACCATGTAATTGATATTATTTTATTAGCTCAGATGAATGCATAAGAACATGACACCATACATAGAAACATACAATCATAAAAATAAGAAACTAATTAAGACATCTTCATTTACTAAAATATACGTAACAATCAATATTATGTCGTTGTAAACAGTAGGCTTCTTGTTTTTTGTATTGTGATTAAGAAAACTATGATTATACATGTAGCTTGTTTTTTGAAGAGAAATAAATCGAATGGTCAAAAGGTTTCTTATTATGGAAGAAATGATTAATGCATAAAAAAAGCACAAATAAACTTACGAGCATATATACTGAGTAAACGCTGCATGTAGCTCGAAGTGATTCTTGTGAGTTAATTCTCAATGCGTACACTTGTTGTCCTTATGTCTCTTTTCTTTTCATTTTTTTTTCTTTTCTTTTCTCATGTCACAATTGGATCCAAGTACAAGAATATATTGCACCTGTTTGTTGATCTACATCATAAGAAGGAAAACTTGAAGTATCATGAAAATCTAAGTACATATAGTTAGAAGAAGACTAGCAATAGAGAACGAAGAACGAATAGAATGTTGTTAATTGTTATATTTAATGAAAATTAAACATATCGTGATATATTTGTATGCATACAAATGTGTGATTTCGTTAACACGTTTTATACTAAGAAAGCAAAAATAGGTCGAGAAGGAACGAGAAGAAAAGGTGACAACCGGAAATAATTCAGTTACGCCAGACGATTATCCATACATGAACTGACCTCGAGATAATGGTAACGATATTCATATAAATACTTCTTTTGAATTTTGTTGAAGGCGGTTCTCCTTTTCTTTTCTTCATTCAAAGCATCTGTCAACATGCTTCAATCATTCTTTTTCATTTTTATTTAACAAATGTCCCTAGTCCAATATTCATCTGCCGTCAAGTATTACAAAAACGATTCTTTCACTGACACGTCATTATTTGTTTCGTACTTAACTAGTGTTTGAAATGCATGTATGCATATATAATATCGGATTCTTACTTATTTCTTCTTACTTACTGACAATTTGTCCTAGAGATAAGGTTTGATCATTACATATTTATTTATGATATGATCATGTTAGACATTTAAGAAGCAAGAAATGAGGACAAACCTTGTATAATGGCTAATGGCATCGAAGTAGTTACATGAAATGTTATTATGTATTGAACCTGCTCGTCTATGTCTGTTTCGGATGAATAGAAAAGATCACGTCAACATGTACCTGTTGGTCATCTATATAGAGAGATTGATAATGATTATACAATATATGATGAAGATGTTTACATATACAATCTCTGAATACGTTTATGTCCGATATATGCATGAATACAAACTTATGCATCCACCTGGTCACTCTATTTTATTTTTATGTAAACTCAACAGAAAAAAAAAGAAAGAAATTATTACATCATCGTTGGTTTTGTTCTGTTGCTGTTCAAATGCAAAAGTTATATGGATATAAAGGCAGACAGACAGGCAAGCAGGCATAAGTAGAGAGAAAAATTCAAATCGGAATTCAAGCTGTTGCTTTTTGGTCAATCGATTAAACAAAACTAAGCAAACCGTTAGTTAAATATCATCAAACTAGAGAACAACCGACACGAAACGTTCAACATTCTTTTTCAATAATTACCAATAATATTTTGTTAACAGAAGAAAAAAGAATCGATGTCATAACTTCGATGTAACTCAATGATTTATACTTATTTGTCATAACGATAGGAATATCACAAGATTTTATTATAACAAGAAAAAGAAAATCCTCGCTTATTCTTTATCATTTGTACGTTGGACTCTAATGGATTAATAGATGTTCGATGACAATCGTGATCAAAAGAATACGTGTGATTGTTACTTGATGATTGTGATATATGACACTGGTTTTTTTTGTCTAATCACATTTATCAAAAGTTCACATTGAAGAGTCTGTCTCGTGTATTGGGTGCGAAATTACTTGCGTGCATGCACATTTTTTTTGCATTGAATACTTTTATGAAGGACATTTATCTTTGTCAATAAGAGTTTTGAACTTCATGAAACCGATTGGAATGAAATTGAAAGCTATATCGTCATTGAAAACTAGTGTTCACATTCAATATATTAAAAGAAAAAAGACTTCTAAATGACAATCACATTCAAATAAAACTACTGATCTCCGTTTGTCTGATTTTTACATGTGTGATATTGACATTCAATGTACTCAATGAAGTGTCAATCGTATTTCTTTTTGAGAATCATTCTATTCTATTTTAACACAAAACAAACAAACGTACTTTTTAATCCATTCACTAAGTCTATTTTAATTAGTAATATGAGAACAGAAAACAAAAACGACGAAAGAATTCGTTTCGAAAGCAGTCGACAATTCCAAACATAGTCTATTGAAATAGATGAATCGAGGCTGACTTCTATTTGAAGTTTTGATTGATTCCATACATTCTTTATAACAAACAAACTAGAATTAACTGTTCAAATACATATAGTCTCGAATTTTGATTGTCATCATAAGTGATCAATTGTGGATTGTCGAATAGTGCACAATTATATTCAAAGACATCCATAAAATATATACACGTAATGTCCATGAGGATCATTTTTTGCATTTCTCTTCTCTTTCAATAATAAACTCTTGAAGAATTTTAGTTCTATCGAATCAAATCGAGTTAGACTTCGTTAGATTAGTGTGAGACAGAAAAACATGATTTCTGATCTCCCAACAATCTTCTAACAAAGATCTTGGCATTGTTCTATCGATGAAATTCATATGACATAGACCAACTTCCTTTCATGAAGAGAATGATGTTTGTTCGATGAGTAGGCAGAGAATTAAGAAAAATATTATTCAAAATTCATTGTCGTTTGTTTTTCTTTTCTTCTTGATGAATCGAAATTTTTATGTTTGATGCAGCAAACAAACCATGGTTCTGTTCAAATCTGTTAGAAAATCGTTTTTCGAACTTCCGCTTCAAGTTGTGCAAACACGAACGTTTGTAAAAGATAATTTCAGCGACAAAATTCATAACTATTTATTCTAGGATCTTTCATTCTGATACATTGAATGTTTATGAAATTCTCATAAGAATCAAAATTTTCATTCATATATTCGGATTTTGTGAGCAAGAAAAATCATCAAAATCAATTAATTTCATTGAGAACTTTGTTCATGAAAAGTTAAATGTCTCGAGAAATGAACGTTAAATGTATTAATGATCTGATCTGAAGAAGACTGTAATTATTTTAATACGTCAAGAACGAAAACATGATGAAGTTTGTTTTACTGTTTTTTAGTACTGCTTCTATGAATTTTGATCTCATTGGAAAACAATTATTTGAAACAGGTAGAAGTTACCTCATACGTTGCTTGTAATATGTATCGATAGACTTCAAGTTACATGTATGCAATAGTTACTCATTCAAGAGTCTCGCCGTATATCTGCGACTGATAATTGATGTTGAAATAACTCTTAAAAAAAGTCACTTACATCATAATACTCATAATTGTAACCGTGTGACATACTTATGTAAGTCATTTCTTTCCTTCATTTCTTGTATGATTTCTTACAAATAACACGTATCACGTACATACATGTGTTTATCAGTGTTTTTCTTTTCTTTAATTCCATTTATTTTCCAAATAGATTCGATTTTTCGCCACGTTTTTTTCCTAAGAATCGATGACTGTTTTATAATGAAATTTAAACAAACAAAATGTAACAAGCTATGATATGAATTATGCATATGTTTCTTATTATAGTTACCTTAACTAGACATGCAGTCATTCTTGTTCACTGATAGGAAAACAACTGAATTTTAATCATATAGGTTTCTAAACAGTATTGTCTCACTTAGTTAACGTTCATACTACTTGAAATAATTTCTCTTAGTGATTATCTCCTAAGAATATTCAATAAAAAACAGATTTTTCTATTTTCTTGTTTTGAAAATTTTCTGTAACAAAAAGAAACGAACAAGTTCAAGACGGGATTGTTCGTTTTTAGACTTGATAACAATTGATCATAAAATCGGCTATTCAAAGGATTTAATTATGATCTTGACACCGAAATCGATGATTCAATCTGTAAATTTTTTTAGTGTTTTGAAATCGACACGGGTTGAATAACATTTTAATTAAAATCCATGAAAATCGACGGTATCTAACGAAAATATTTGACTATTGAAACACATTTCATTTCATTTTTTCATGCATCTACGTAAATAATCATTTATCGTTCTTTTTAATGAAAACTGTAGCAGATTTGAATAGATTAAATCTTAATCGATGTATGTTTTGAACACGGAACATCTACAGAAAAACCAACGAAACAAATAGAATGAGTTCAGACTGAATTTAGAGAAGGAGGGAAAGATTTTCAAAACTAATGTCATTAATGAAAAGTCTATTAAATGAAACGATAAAACAAGTCCTGATCTCTTTCTCGATACAGTTAAACGTCAACTAGTGAATGCTTATTAATTAAAAATAGTTGTCCGTTCGGCCTAACAATTTTTGTTTCAAATGTCTTTATGTTCTATGATCATGTTCCTAATTTAGAGCAGTGAAAACTTATCTTGTGATCAGTTTTATTCTTATCACCTCTATGATGTTTGCAGTTATTTTTGACCTTTTCCTTTGTACTTATCCATTGATTATGCAATTCAAGTACATACATTACACATACTACATGACTCCCGTATATTTGAAGTGATGAACAAACTCAAGACATGAGTTGACTTCGTAAGAGAAAAAAAAATAATATTATTTCATGATAATTATGATGTACATTTGCTGCAGAATACAATGTTTCAAATGAAACGAATAAATACATTAAGAAAACAATTTTTAATAGTTATACAAAATATTTCAATCATTTTGAAGTCAAAATTCTAAATAAAAATACAAAGATATCAATGTATGATAACTCGACGATCACATGTCATAATGGTTTATTGAACAATGTTCAAAATCATCCGTTCGAAACAATAATTTAAATATAGTAAATGAGTCTTTAGAAACAATGCAATGTTTTTTATTAATCGAATCAATTATAAAGTCGTCTTAGAAGATTAATGAAAAGAGGGATACTGTTGAAATCTTATCTTTACTTCAAAATGAACCATGTGTCATTGTGCCACAGTGCACATTGTCATCAAGTGAATAATTTGAATGTTCTAGATTCTGTTCACAAGAGAGAAATTTTCCTACATATATCATGAATGCAAGAAAACATCCATAAAAAATTGATTGAACAAATAAAATCATGTCGATGAATATCAGAAGAAATAGGCTGAAGGACGTTTTATTCATATTAACTATGTTGTAAATAAACGTTTGAAATCCTAAGAATATTGAGAAAAGCTTTCATTTAAAGCATTTTAATGACTTGATTGTCAATGGAAGTTCTCCAAGTGACACATTAGTTTTGAATCAATGTAATGCACTTGGTCTCACCTCATAAAAACAAATTATCAGTAAAAAAAAACATGTCTTACGAGTATTTTACAATTATAATCGTGTAGAAGAAAACATGTCATAAGTTTTTACAAGAAAAAAGAAAAGAAATCAACACCATATTCTATTTTTTTAACCTTGATTTTATACAAGAGAAGTAAATGAAATATTTTCATTTCTATCGTTTGTATTTATTAACATTTGAAAATTTATATGGATTCAAGCTATGAATGCTTTTTTGGCTGCAGAGAAATAGGACATGTTGATCAAAACATAGACATCAAATCTTGATCTACGTGTCTTCGAAATAATCAACAAGTGTAAAATAAATCGCCGATACGTTTCTACAATATTCGATTGAATATCAATCGATTTAACATCAAGATATACTATGAAAAAAAAATCGTCAACTGTCCTTGCTATGTCAGAAAACGAGAGAGAGAGAGAGAGAGAAATCTACTTTGATAATAGTTCTTAACTGCCATGATAATAGCTTGCAAATTAATTCTATCATTCAGAAAAATTTTCTCGAAATTCTTCCCAGTACTAATCGAAATTTCGTGTATGATATACGTCATTTTCATAGTTTACATCTTACATTCAAAATCTCGATGTCCACATTGCCATTTGAATAGTAGCATACTTTTTTTTAACCATGATATGATGCAAAATATGCAAATCTAGAATTGTAATTTTATTCAAATAATCAAATCTTCATCTCAAAAGAAATAAAACCATATTACTAAAAAGTGATAAATATTCCCCGAAGGATTTTCTGAGATATTCTTTTTTTCGTCGCAATGAAATACAACATAGTGTAATCATTAAAAAGCTGACAAGTAGTCGATAGGTATTGTTTTCCATGCGGCAAAATGTTAACATCATATCAGATGATATAACATGACGCATCAATCTTCATGAAGAACGGTCATTCATAGTACTGTTGTTACATATAAGACAGTCAACGTCGAAAATAGACTTCATGATTCTAATGAAATAATTCAGTGTATTATTTATGAATTATAAAAACCGTTCTGCTTCGTACAAGGAATGAAATATGTCGTCTAAAATGAATTCTTGTAATTTTGAAAGAAGACTATGGTGTATTCACATTTGATTTGATTCTTTTTCA
Organism: Rotaria macrura; assembly: GCA_900239685.1. Taxonomy (NCBI): domain Eukaryota; kingdom Metazoa; phylum Rotifera; class Eurotatoria; order Philodinida; family Philodinidae; genus Rotaria; species Rotaria macrura. The sequence goes on from OENT01000046.1 coordinate 42,263, forward strand.
CTAGAATCAATCGTCTATGATAAATCTGAAGAATTGAAAATTGAATTCTGTATGGTGCATTGTTAGAAAAAAAACACTAGTAGAGTATATATTGATTTCTAACTGCTTCCTAACTTATCATTTTCAATAACTAAAACACGACATATTTTCATCTAAATGAAAAACACATGTACGTCAAATTTCAATACNACATTTTCTTTTTAATTTCGTACTTTCCACAATGTTTTACCAATCTTCTAAGTATTTCTGAATTGTATTGTTCAACAAAGATAATTATGTCATTTAGACGAGAGAACATTTGCATGTAAAAGAAAAAATGATTTCGAATCTATGCTTCATATTTTCTATGTATCATTTCAATTCTTTATTGAATGATTCAACCACGTTGTTAGAATTGTTGTGTTTTTCATCTATCAAGTTAGAACGATTGAATTTTGTTCAAGTTAAACAGACAATCAGATGATTGAATTTAAACTATCATTATCTCATGATATCAATGAGATCGATAACGATGCCATGTCGAGAACATCTCTATTTCATTATCATACAAAAAAATCAATTGATAAGCATAATTGATTCTATTGTTTATTGAATTTTAATTGCCAAACAAGAACAAAAAAAATTTGATTCTCACTTATTCTATTTTTAGGTTTGAATCATCGAAAATTTGATTTATTTTTCTACAAAAGATTCATTCATGCATAAAAACTACATTCCTAACCAACCATCTTGACAAAACAAATGTGCCACTTGTTTCTTTCCTCCTACGTGTGTATACAAACATACATTGAGAATATATATCTTGAGTGGAAACTTAATCTATTAAACGCCGCCTCCTATTCAATTGCTTCCGGCTGTCTGGTCGCGCTTATGCACACGCTTTCAGCTTCATCGATCGATTGAGGTATCTATGCTATTACTAACTGTCTTTTATATCCATCCTAACATGACAACATCCATCTGTCAACGAGTAGTATCCATACAAAAAAGATCGGTACTCGTTCGCATTTTTTTTTTGATTCTCTTCATCTCTCAGGAGAGTTTCGAATGGCTGTTCATAAATTAATGTTATAAATATGAAATGAGATCGACGGACAGCAACGAATGGACAATGACCAAAATGATCGCATGTTTTCTGTCTGCCTACATTAGCACTCATTCGACGTTGTCGATAATCAAACTAGTTCAAAGCATGCGCGAACACATGTACTAAAGTAAAATTCAGTTAGCTTTCTCCTTTTTTATTTATGGAAATCGCATCGTTTTTTTTTGTGGACATACAAAAGGAGTCAAATAGGCTTGATTAAAAGAAAAAGATCTATCTATTGCTGTAGGGGGTGACAACAATATCAAGAAACACTAACGATTCGTCTATCTCTTTTTCTTTTCTATAGAAAGTTAATTATGAACATGCAAATGTGATGCATTGCACCGGCTGTTCAACGATTTTCTCATTATCAAATGAAACAGTAGTTCACTAAGTACGATATGTAGATACATTAGTACCAACAAAAACAAAACAAAAATAGCTTATTCATGAATTAAGATGAAAACAGAAAAAAAATTATATATTATCATTCCTATATTATTCCCCATACACAACAGATATTATTAGTGATGTTTTGTTTTTTTTTTGGTAAGTTTTTTTTGTTTTGTACAATACTTTTTTAAAAAGTGAACAGAAACGAAAATTGCATTTAGATAGTTAAAGCCACACGCACACACACGCACAAAAATTCATATGCACGCAAATACGACGAATGAGAGAAAATAAATATGTAGATGAGAAGAAAACAAATTGAATAGATATATGTATATAGATATGTTTTATTTATTAGTTGGCGTTGGTCCATAAGGTGTAACTGTATTTGATGAACTAAGTGCTGATGATGCTGAACTTAATGTTCCAAATGGACCTATACTACTAAATGCTGATGACATCAGATTAGTCATTCCTAAATAAAAAGAAAAAGAAAAAACAAAACGAGTCATGTGATTGTGTTCAAAAATAGTTCTTTCAAATAAATAAACATAGAGGATGTATTAATACATTGATGAACATGTTGAAGAAGATGAGTTTGAATTTGTCAATAGATTATTCCAATTTTGATTTATAGGACTTATTGATGATGATAATTTAAAAGCACTTCCATGTGGCTGCTGTTGCTGCTGCTGACACATGAAAGACAAACCATTTTGACGATTAACTACATACACACACAGACAAACAAACAAACGAACAAACGAACCAAAAATCAGACAACACGAACATGCATTAATATATAGAAAGCTTACCATTTAGAAATCCAGGTGATGGTACACCATAGGATGATGCAGATGATCCGTACGCATTGCTATAAGCACTATAACTTCGTGGTGACATAGGTGCTGTTTGATTACGTGAATAACCTAATCGTTAAAGAAAACAGATACAAGAATGAAACAGGATCAAATGAAAATTCATAGTAGAAGTGATTAAATTATCTTAAGAAGATTCTCTTTCTAGAAAAAAAATGGACAAGACGCTCATGCATAATTTCTTTCAATGAAACTGTTCGCGCATGTAAAAAAATAAAACTAAATCACATGACAAGCAATAGCATATTCCCTCACGTCACTTTCTTATACCTTCTAATGATGACATGTAATAAGCTGCAAAAAAATTTATAAGATAATAGAAAGAATTATTCTCATTAGATGACAAGTCTTACTCGAATCGTTCTCATGATCACTTGGTGGTGTTGGCAAAGCAAAATGATGTGGATTGCCTGACATTGTATAACATTGTTCAAGTAAATCAGCTGTTCGTTTAAGAATTATTTCCTAAATAAAATAGATCATATTTGATAAAAACATATATTATGTTCTAATGTTCAGAAACTTGACGGAACACATTTTCATTATCAGATTGTTCAATGCGATTATGATTATAAAACGAAAGTGAAATTATTCAAGTATTCATATTACTTTTGATAATCGATCTGGATCATCAGCATGCTTGGGTATCAACTTCGACAGACGTTGTAATGAATAATCAATAGTTGGATCTTGCATAGCTAGTAATTAAGAATAATTTGTACGTAAAATAAAATTATAAACGACAGAAATTTACTTATATACGTAAAACGACCAGGACAATCTCGACAAAATTGTTTTCCTTTATACGAAAGTGTGACATCGACAACACCTGGACCATGACGTGATGGTGTATGTACACGAATAGCTCCTGGTGTTAGAATCTATTTCAAAGAAAAGAAATTTACATCGTTCGAAGAACAGTGAAATAGTCTCGAAGAAAGCATACTTCACTGTAAACAATCATCGTATTAAACATAACTTGAAGACCATCAAAAAAATTTTCTCCAAGTATAAGTACAGCTTGTCCACCAACAATCCATCCTTCATTCGGTTGAATATGTTTTACGACAGGTGTTGGAATTAAGGATTCTATTAAGGAAGAAAAAAAGAAAACAAACAAAGACATTTTATAATTTTCATAATTCTAAGTTCAATGATGAAAAGGGTCCGTCACACTGACCCAAATCCGAATCAGAGACGGACGCACCTCCGTCAATAGGATCAAGTCTTCTTGTTCGTCGTCCATGTTTTGAATTATTATGAACAAACATATTTTCTGACACAGCCAATAATGGTGGTTCAAGTCCAATTGTTGTCGATAAAACGACCTAGTCAATATGACACAATCAATGATGATTTCAATCTATGTTAGTTTCATTTCAATTCATATACTTGAAAACGTCGCATATCACGTGGATTGCCGGCATTCTTTAAACAATTTTGATTACATTTGAGAAAAAATTTAAGAAAAAACCTAGAGTAAAGAAAAAAAAAACATCAGTGTCACACAAGAGAAATCAACTCCCTAGTAACAATAACAAAAAGAAATTAATTTTCATCGACACATACACAAGGGACAAACTGCCGTTTATTGTCATTTGCAATTAGAAACAAGAGAAATATATACCATACGTTCTTATTATTGTTTTTATACAAACATACACTTAATTATAGAAATAGTCTAGCGAAAGTCATGTTATCTATTGTATTACATCTCCTCCTTTTCTTCTAAATATTTATATTTAATGATAAGAAAGTAATGAGTATCAACTCTTGTCTATTACCGTTCAACAACAACTGGATCTGATGGTGTTTCATTACGATTACCACATGATTTTTTGTCACAACAACGACTGCACATAACTTCGTGTGTTAATAATACACGACACATTTCAGGATTTTTATCTTGACCTTCATAAACTATTGGCTAAAAATGATTATCAATGTAAACATAACTCGATATGAATCAATATTTTCATTTTTCAAAAGAAGAACATACTTGTTTTGTGACAGAGTCGATCATACGAACATATATGTCTTGTTCGTGTCGATAATTAACTGAACGAAACAAGCAAACAAACAAACAACATTTCAATTTTTCCTATTGATTGACTAGGACTTGATTTTTCTTCTTACTTGCTGGATAGTAAAGACTAAGGCGATAATGGATACCGTTGTTCGTACGTAAGCCATCCGGTTCCTTAAATAAAAAAAAAGGAAAAATGTTCGTTCTAATTTTTCTTTTTGTTTTACGCGGAACGAGTAGAAACAAAAAAAAGAAGCATATGAATAGAGTTTATAAAAAGAAAAAGCGAACATCTTGACGTAGAGATCAATCGCGTGATTATAATATCTATCTGTTTTATGTGAACTGATAATCATAATTATTCTTTTGTTTTCTTTTTTTTTTCACTTAAATTCAATGATTTTCTTTCTCTTCTTACCATTTCTTTTTCAACAAAACCAACAAAAGCGGTACGTTCAATTTCGATTGGTTTACCACTTCGATCATAAAGTGCCACAGTAAAATGAAAAAAGTTACTTTTACGTAGATTATTTGGTGGTTGTTTTTCAAAATGTGCTGAGGCGACGCCAATACTTGGATAAAGATAACTAAAGAAGAATTTAAAAGAGTTTTCTTTAAATAAATTCAGCAAAGAAAAAAGCAAACGAAACATACCAACTGGGATCAACAAGCATTGCTGGCCACGAAGCTCTCAATGGTTCTTCTTTGAGACCTCCAAAACTTGACGGTGCCCCACGAGGCTGCATAAATGGATCTGTGAACAAACAAAAAAAGAAGGACTATCTCAAGAGAATCTTAGATTTTTTCACAAAAGTTAAGATAGTTCGATGAGTGACAAGAGAAAAGATTCGCAGGTAAAAGTCTCCTGAGAGAAAGATGAAGATATATATATGCATATATGGATGGGAGGATGTTTGTTTTTTGGATTCGCTTTTATCTTTTGTTGTTCCATTGAGCTCAATTACATACCGTATGGATTCGGTGGTTGAGAGCAAAACTCAATTCCAGTTGAAGCACCAATTCGTCTTTGACGGTTATTTATGTCACGACGCGCCACTGTAAAACACTGACTTCAATAGAATTATATGTGATAATATCCAATAAAATCAATTTTAATCTAAAATTTAACCAATAGGGATATAAAATGAAATAAATATTCCGTATATTTGACTCAAGGGAACTTCACTTTCCTTTGAAATTCAATCTAAACTCTTCATTTTGTTTGAAGATAAAACCTGTCAAGAATATTTAATAAAGTAGAGGGCATTTGTTTTTAAAATTTACTAGTGTGACATGTATTGTCATTTGCTGCTCTTTTTTTTTTATTATTCCTACCGAGAGATTGTGGGTACCAATGGGGATCGCTAAGTCGTGAGCTTCTATGCGAGTTCTCCTGTGAGACCTCGTGCACTAGACCAAAGGAGAAAAAAAGACGAGAGAATTTGTAAAATGAAACGATTAATCTGTTTTTCTTCGTAGCGAGAAAGCGAGAGAGAGAGAGAGACAGAGACAGAGAAAAGGTCAAAACGATGAGGAGAAAAATTCTCTCTTCGTCGTCTTCCTTTTTTTGTTGTTCTGCTAGGCTAGAAACAAATTGTGTTCTCTTAATGCTTCCTTTTTTCTGTTCCTTCGCTATTTCTATGCTTTTTGCGCTACGATAAGAACCAATGAGAAAAAAAAACGATGGAACATGAGCCAATCCCTGATTAGTGACAAGAAAAATGATCATGATCAACATCTTCTTTAGTACCAACTCATTTTTCATCAATAATGCTCGCAACGGCTAACTTTTTGCTCGTTTCATCATCTTTTGTATTTGATGATATGAGGAGAGAATGAGAGAATACTATGTGTGATCGTTGTTCCACTCAATCAGACGCCGTTCCATTGCATCTTTCGCTCTCTTTTTTTTATATCTTTGGAGAAATCAACGAGATCAGGGAATTCTTCTTTCCTATCTTTCAACGAAAAAAAAAAGAAATGAGGAGGAGACTAAAAATCGACAAAAGACATTAATATATGGCTGTGTGTGTGTGTGTGTGTGTAAAAGAACAAATCAACATATATGATGAAAGAGAGGGTGTCGGATAAGTTTTCAACGCTTATCGGAAAGAAAAAGTCATCTTCGCCGAATGATTATCATTCATGACATAGATACTATATGGAAAATGATCATTTTTACGACTCCTTAGAGTCACATACAAAAGAGAGTTCGATTAATGTTCACATTTTCTATCGCATATGCTAGGTCTTATCTTTCATAAGGAAATGACAAGTGAATCGATGATATTAATGATAATTGTCTTTTCTATTCTCGTTTTTGGTGAAAGCAAAAGAAGAAAAAAACTGTTGAACAGGTGTAATAGTTCTGTGAGAAAAAATACAAAACAAGTCGAATGACACTTTTCCGTTTCATTAGAGTTTCGTTTTGCTACACATAAATTCGTTTACATCAGACGATGAGTTAAAACTTGTCAAAGATTAGATGCGCCTGATGAGAATCATAGCTTTTGTTTTAGTTTCAGAGTGTTTATTAGATCAAGCTTAGTTTAAATTTAAAATTTATGCAATATCAGACGTAAGCAGATATGACAAGTACATGTGCTAAAGATTTCAATCAAACACACATATTGCATCATGTTTCATAGATTTGATCGTATCAAAATTTTCTTTTCTGTCTATAGTCAATCAAGTAAATATATGTTTTTTATAATTGACCAAACACAAAAGAAAATTATTTTCGATTGTTTTTCTTTTACATCGCAATTTCTTCCAAAAATATTTCTAACTTTATAGTCAAACGAACAATAAAATTGATTGTTTTCAAGTGTTTTTCATTGGTTTGTTTATGTTTGATGATAGATACTCAATGTTATCCATATACATCTATATGCACAAGCTATCTGATTACATTAGTCACAGTATGAAACATTATGTTTGTATCGTATATTTTAAAAGTTAATTTAAGAACAACACGAAGACACCGTTGCTTACATCATGAGGCACTTGTGATCTTCAAAAGAAGATAGACCCCCTATTTGCCTTAACTACCTGCTTGAAAAAGACATTGTTGTCATCGATGAGAGAATTCATCAGTATTTGCCGCTGTCTAGTGTCTATCTTTGATAGAATAAATAGGGCACCTAAGACAATGTTCGACAGTGTATTATATTTTTAATTTTATCATCATGACCAACTAATGATAATTACTTTCTATGATTGTTTCCCTCTTTTTTTTAATCTTGTTGTCTTGGTTTTCATTTTGAAGGACGAAATGAAAAGTGAAATAGACAATCTATTTTCATGTGTGCTGATTTTTTTAAATTTATGACAATGACTTATTTTATCATTCGACCGAATTCAGATACATTGATATGGATGATTCCTACACCAAAGTTAACAAATTGTATTTTGTCTTGTATTTAAATATTCATGTTGCTTTGCATATTATTGTTGATTGTGTGATAGTGAAAGAATTTCATTACTCAAGACAATTGAATATGTGTTCTCTGAAGACTTGAGAACGTGAATAGGCTATACAATCAAAAAGTCGAATACAACTACCGCTTGTCGACTCATCTGATTGTTCATTAATGAAATTCGTATATAAAAAACAAAACTAGAATAGAATATGCGTGCTTGCTCATCATTGATTCCAAAAATAATAGAAATGATGATGTACTTGAATTTGTTTCGTCACTTACTTGACATTTTTAATATTAATGTCTACGATCGATACTACAAATTATATTTCAAGTATTACGTGACTTGGAAACTTTTTTCATCCATGCTTCATTTTTATTCAGGATGATCTGTCGATCATCATTCTACTTCATACATTTTTTTTTCTTCTTCTTCTGTATTGTTGAGAGTCTAGGTTTTTTTTCTTGTTCTTCTTTTATGCCATATAATTTCATTACTCTTTTCTTTTATTATTTTCCTCTTGCGTTTCATGTGTATGAGTTTGTGTGTGTGTGTGTATGTATGTGTCTGTATGCGTGTAATGATTACAAATGACGTTGAAGTACGTTGGTTGTTACTTTCACCATCGGTGTCGTTAGAAAAAAAAACAATTTAAATGGCCCTGGAGAATGACAACAATACAATGAAATGTTGATCATTCATTTTTTTTGATCTGATTGTCATTGGCAGTAGAAAATGCAAGACTTTACACCACTACCACCATTGAATGAGAATACTGATCGAAATTCACATATCGATGACGATGACTATGAAATACAATCAAAACTATCAACGCCACAAACAGATCCGATACAATTTCAGCCTCATCCACCTTCTTTACAATCTGCTCCTACAGAAAATATGAGAATGATACGCCGTCATTTGAAAACATCCAACCTTGAGCCTCCAGTATCCGGTCGTGAGGGTTGGTGGCGTACTACTATAAAGGTACTTTTATCAAGATATTCAAATGTTTTTTTGTACAATAACTTGAACACATGTAGGATACACCGAATCCTGGCACATACGATACACATTTGAATACATTCATCAAAGAAGTCATAGCTCGTCCGAATACATACGGTTTTAAAAGTGATGGAAGACGCCGTGATCCACAACCACTAGAACCTAGAGGAAGAGAATTACTACCTGGTGCATATTCAGTGGAAGATTTTGCCGATCGGTATGACACGCTGGATTAAACTATTTTTAATGAGACATTGAATTATTCGTGTAGAATGAATCAACTTCGACTTTCATACGGTTTCAAAGGTACTCAACGAGAGGAAGTTTTAAGAAAATTAATTATTGGTAATAAAGATAAGGTAGATATGAACTTCCATAGATATGATTGGCATAGTTTTTTCTGCACTAACCTACTAAAAATTTTAACTAATCAAACATACCATTCTACTTTTCTTTTTATTAACAGAAATCAACTTTGTTTTAATAGAATATTGATGTACCACCAGGACTATACGAAACACAAAAATATCATACAATCAATGCTCCTGTTGAATCAACCAAGTTCGTTAGATAATATATTTATATTCAAGTATACGAAATAATTTTTTTACATTATCTCTGTAGACATAGCTTCTTTAAATCTAAAACTACACGAAAAGTATTTCTTCCAGTAAGTTTTTCTTTTTGTATATATGATCAATCTATCAAATAAGAAAATTCTTTCTTCTTCTTATTTTGTTTTTGTTATAGAAAATTGGTCCAGCACCCGGTGAATATGAACCTAAAGTGAATATAATCAATCAACAGAGTCCGTCCATTACGTCGGCATTTCGAAGTCGTACTAATCGTTTTCATATCAAACGAGCGAAGGTGCCCGGCCCAGGAACTTATGATAGCTTGACAATTTTACCAAAACCAAAAGAGATCACTAAATTATCAATGCGTGGAGTGTTTTTAAATGCCAACTATGCACAGAACTCGTCGGGTCCCATTTAAAAAACATTGTTATTTTTCTTCTTTGTCTGTACGTTAAATGTACAATGGATGATGAATGACACGTTTTTTTGAAAAACGTTTAGATCCAAGAATTCGAGACCGTTGTTAAATGAAAGTCGTGTTTTTTTTTCATGTGACTGAATAAATTCAGAACAGTGCATTGATAAATTTGCACCATTCTACAACTACTTCGTTTAATGCGGAAAAGTCGATACATGACGTGAACGATAGTATTCATCAATCAAAGACATTTTTTTCCTTTCTACTATAAAGAAAAATTATCAAATTCACTCGTATTCATGGGAAATAGAGTTTTAGCAAGCACGGAAAGTCTCATCAGAAATAATTCACTATCAAAATACATATTCTATCAAGTGAAGAAGTAACAATCATGTTTGAAAATGCATGTGATATTTTAAGAAATGACAAATAACGTATAAAATATTCAACAAGTCAGTTTCAATGATAGGAGCATATATGCGTGCTAATTTTATGAATATATGATTGAATATTATTTCTCACTCATACATATGTTCTAATTTTCAACTTTGTGAAGTTCATGGTGTGATTCCTAAGAGATGATAATCAATTTTAGGAATGCGACAAGAGAAAAGAAAAGCCTCGATGTTTTAAAGAACGCTTGACAATCTATCTATATACGTCATTCTAAGGTATTGAATCGAATTGTTTCGATAACAACAACATTGTATCGTAATAGAAAACTTTTTTATAGTTCACTTCCGTTTGCTATTTTATTCATAATTGCTTACAGTAAAAGAAAACGTAAATATAGACAACAGATGAGAAAAACTCATCATACTTTTAATTTGAGAGAGTTTCTATTCAACGAAAATTTATTGAATATATTTCCATAATGACTTCGATGATTCTTCTCGTAGTGTTAGTTAATCATGATGTGTGAAATATTTTTTAGAATAAATAATTGTTTTAGTTTTTTTTGTCTAGATACTTGAAAGCTGCTTCCGGGAAACAAATAGTTCAGCACAACTGTAGTATTCAGTCAATTTTTCCTTCACATAGTAATAACTTACAGCTATTTTTCTATTCTAAACTCCGTTGACATTTACAAATGACTTTGTTTATTTAAAAAAAATATATATATTGTTGAAGTTTAAAATGAGTAACCATGTTAAATGATTGGAGAAATTGTGATTGAATATTCAATCCTTTTTCTTAAGTACATTCGAGTGATTATGTAGCAAAATTAAAAATTTAGACTTCTATACAACGTTTTTCTACTTCCAGTGAGATCATGATACTCTTACTGTAACATGATGTTTTATATTTTTAGATGGTGTTAATTATATGAAACAAATTAAGTTATAATTCTTCGTCATGTTTCTATTACACCTCGTCGTAGAATTTCAATAGAGCATTATGTAAAAAGAATTGTATAATCTTCGATAAGCAACCAAAACAATTAGTTTTAAAAAGTCTATAGTCTTTTTGTTTTAGTATTAGAGAGTTTTTTTTAAACAAACCATCATATTTACAAGCAGAATTGACATTATTCTAAAATTAGAATACGATGATACATTTTGAAAATGACTAACAAAGTCGAATACACAATATCAAGATACGACGAGCAATGGAAATATGATGTCTACAACATTAGAAATTGATCCCTAAGTTTTGAATTTATTGTATAAATAATTGATTTGTTCAGATTTTTCGACAAATATGATGGTACTTTTTCTGATATGGATACTTGTTATGATGAAAAATCGAAACATGTTCTCTTTCCTATGCCCTTACTTCTGCTTTTAAGTAAATAGTATAGGGAAACAAAACGGTAAATTCGACATGACATGTTGCTAACTGTTGGTTGTACTCTATTCTAAATTAGTGAAGAAAACGACAGGAAAAATTTTGAATAATTGAATTTTTGATTTTCGTAAAATTTATACTGACGAAGTTATAGCATCATGTCCAACGGACGGTCTGTAAAAAAGATCTCTATGTGAACTAAAGAGACATTTAATATTACATAATGCTCATTATATCGAATCAATCCATCTCATTTTATGTTATATGTATTCATAACGATTAAAGTTGAATCGAATTCGTTTACATATTCTTGAATAACTTATTCTTAGATTTCATAACTATCAGATTTTTATTGCATATTTAAAAGAAAAAATTTATTCATTTTCATTCATCTTTCAAAGAATAACTCTCATCGTAGTCTAATTAGTTAACGCATACTTTCATGCAATGTATTTGCGCACACATAAAACATAGTTACTAAAAGCTCATCGAGGATGTTTCTTCAAATTAATTATTGATGCTAAGAGATAGATTGACGAAGGTCATTATGCAATACAGTAGCAGATGAAAGAAAGTACTGGAATCAAACTCAGCAAGATAATGCAAAATACATTGACAAGTCATACCTATGAAAAGAAGTTGATAGAAAAAACGAATGCCCCATGAGATTATATCATCATTGTTACTACTTTTTCTGTTTGCAAATTTGGCATTTGATATTGTTAAGTTACACTTCGGGATATTCCATGAAGGAAGAGCAAACAAAATATTATCCACAAAAACTGAATTGAATATCAGTAATCAAATGATATATGTCAATCATCAGCTGGACGTCTTAGTCGTCCGATATTTTTTCAGTTAATCCTCTAGAAGACTCTATTTTGAGTTTCTATTCAATATTTTGACAAAAATTATTGAAGATTGATAAAAGATATCGTTTTTGTTTTCTATAAATTCAGCGCAATTTTGGTTTGTGTGATTTTTATTCAACCCATTCGACATGTTAAAAGAGACATTGTAAAATTTATAATATTACTGCAAAGTTCTTTTGTTATTGAAGTATTTTTCTATGAGAAATTACATTACTATATATAATTCCTATATTTTTCCTGAGCGCTTCTCCAACTCCTGCATTTGACAAGAGATCATCTGCATTGGAATACGATGTACTGAGAGAGTTTTCGATGCTTCTATGTTTTTTTAGTCGAGTTTAACAAAACGTTATTTTAGCGATCGTTGATAAATTTTCAAAAGATGTACTCAGTATTTGTACTATGCATAAAAATATTTTGATCAAGAACCATGAACTAACAATAAATGGTGATGGTTACTTGATTAATGAGGCAATGCCATCAGATTGCTGACATTTCATGTAGAATATTATAGTACTCATTCATTGAACGAAGGAAATTTAAAAAAATGATACATTGCATTTTAGAAACATCAGTTTCATTTGCATGAAAAATGTTCATGGTGAGTTCGACTCACGTTCGGACTCTGAATTCATGCGTGTTTTTATCTTGACAACAATAGAAATCAGAAAGTTGAGGCTGCTTTACTTCATAATACCTACGGAAACATTCGTCGACCTGAATTTTTCGTCAGTCAGACACACTGTATCAAAGAAAATAGTGATATGTTCTTTGCAAGGTATGAGGAAAATCTTCGTAAGAAGAGTGGCTTTGAACAGAATGCAATAAAAGAAAACGGTGCCAAGACTTTGATCATCGATTTGAACATCGAAACTCATCATTTAATTCCATACAAACATCAGTTATTTCTTACCAATCGCATGTCATTCTACGAAATAATCATACACAGAAAATTTTCTTTTATCACTAAAATACGTGCCACTCATAAAACTTTGATAGTCTAAGTCATTTACATCAATGAATACTCTCATGGTTGACTTCATGTGATTCTTTAGAATAAATTACTTTTAATTTTGTTCTCTAAAACATAAATCATGTCATTCGACAAATTTATTTTGCTTTTGCTTTCGCAACGAGTTGTCGAAAAGAAAACAGATACTGAAGTCCCACTTGTGTTACAAGCCGGCAATATTTGTCGAAGAAAAAAAACATTTATTGATCTTCATAAGAGAATGCCTCACACTTTAACGTGACACTTGTAACTAATTGAGACAAATTGCATATGTTGAAACTTGAATATGATCATTGTCGTAATAGGGCTACTTTTTTGGCTTGATGCTTCAAATATTCAGCTTCTTGACGATCAACTTGTGAGACGAATTGAGAAAAACTGGACTTATCGTCGTCGAACAATTCATGAGCACTGGCAAACTCAACAACTCGACCATGTGATAGTACCTAAACAATCAGTCATATTTCATTCTGAAATGCAACTGTCGCTGCTACAGATTCTCATACTAGAATTTTATCACTATCGATGATGGTTCGTAATCTAGAATACACTTTTAAGTAGACCTGTTGATTCCTTGAGATATTCTCGTTCTTACCTATGAGCAATTGTTAATACGGTACAGTGAACGAATTTACGTCGAATGGCTGATTGAATTATTTCATCAGTTCTAAAACACATACATATCATATCATTGACTAAAATCTAATAACTAAACAAGTTTCTGATCAATGTTTGATTTCAAGTGTGTCAATGATGAGCTCAGATCCGAAACAAGCGAGAACAATATTCATTTTCATCATGTAGTCTAGTCTGTTCACTGATGAATCTAGTATACGAAAAAGTAATAATTACTTGTGATCTACATTGGCTGTAGCTTCATCAATGAGAAGTATTCGATTTTTTCGAAGCAATGCTCGAGCCAAACAAATCAATTGTCGTTGACCCACACTAAAATTTGACCCACCCTCTGTTACTTTATGTTGAAGACCATCGATCGAATCGAATTTAAATTGAATCTAATCCATTCAAAACAACACTCATTTTCAATATGAATATTTGAATCGATTTACCTCATTGAGTGCACTCCATATTTCAATATCTGAATATTCACCAAATGGATCTAGATTGATTCTTAGTGTATCATTGAAAAGAACAGGATCCTATATTATTTCCCCCCGATAGGAAACAATGGTTTATCTAATTATTTTCTGTTTTGAGAAACTTACTTGAGGAATGATTGAAATATGTCGACGAAGTTCGTACAATGAAATCTGTTTTGTATCCACTCCATCGATTAATATTCTACCATCCAGTTCAGCCATTCGAAATATTGATTGAATAATTGAACTCTTACCAGCACCAGTTCGACCAACAATTCCAATCTTTGTACAAAAATATCAATCATAATTCGATAGAATATCTAGTTTTTAATAGATCACCTTTTCACCGGGTTCTATGAATATATTGATATCATCAAGTACCCATGCTGAGTCCGGTGCATAACGGAAAGATAAATGATCGAAGACAATACAACCGATTGGCCATTGTGGTGTTAAAATAATCGGTTGATCAATATTTGCCGATTCTTCTGATTTCAAATCAATATATTCGATCACTCGTTCTGTGCTAGTCATCTATTAGATACTAGTTATATCATCATCAAAAATAATGTATTCTGTTCAACTGTACAATACCTGCATCATAACATCAACGGTCAATCGTACTATCATTTGTACAGAGCCTAGTAGAGTAAAAGAATAAGCCAGAATTAGACCAAGATCAGACACAGGTAAATCTAGTATTGGTATGTAAAATAGAATCATGACGTAAGAGCAATTGACAACAATTTACTTCGATGAACTAATAACATTGAAAATGTAAGCAATCCGACAAAAGCGGCTACAACAGATTCAACTCGCATTGCAATCCATCGATTCATTGTAAGCATTAAACTATAGGCACGAGTGTGTTCATCAATATAATAAGAAAAATCTCTTGTGCACATAGTTTGTGCTCCATAAGAGCGAATCAATGGTACACCTTGAATTGTTGCAGATAGATGCGAATAAATGGGCGATCGACCTAATCGAAAATGTAATGCTAGACGAGAATGTAGCTAAATGTGAGAAAAGCAATATACCGACGCTTTCAAGCCGTTTAATATCACGAATAGCTGGACTAAATATTCGACGTATCCATTCTAATATAGTACCAACAAAACCTAATGATATCAACGACAATGGTTGAATAAACGCAATAAACGAAATCGTTGACGCAATATTAGAAAATGCCTATAATGAAAAATAGATTACTCTGACGTAATATGTTTTTGTATTCAAAATAATTTTAATTCGATTGTGTAAATAGAAAAACACAAATGGTTTCTTTCGATAACATAAAATTTATATGTCGAAGAGATGACTTGCTATTTTTTTGTGTATTGATAGCTTTCATATGGTTTTATGTTTATTTATGATGATTACCTCAATAAAATTATATGTTACTTCAGATAGTTTCTCATCAATTGATGAAATATCTTTTGAAAATCGATTTATAATACGACCTAATAAAAAACAGAAAAGAATGAAAAATTATTTGTACATGAAAAAGAATCATATAATCATCACCGATTGGATTCGTATCGAAGAAGAGTACAGGTGCACGAAGTATGGAACTAAACATTTGATTGTGAAGTGTTCGTGCAGCAATATGAGTCGAAAGCAAGTAGAGAATTGTTCGTAGAAACAAAACGACGATATTTAACATAGCGAATCCTAGATTTTTGATTTATATATACATATCTAATTAATTATCATTCATTGATTTATTCATTCAATGATACGAACCGAGAAGAACATAGAAATAATTATCGCGTTTTTTGTTCCATGCCCTAGTTGTCATATTTCGAATTGATGATGGATCGTCAAGTTTACATGTGTAATTTGTTAATTTCGATGCATATCGAATCCGTTCAGCATTGGCCCATCGACCTAACCACCAATTAACAAATAACGTAAGAGCACTGCTAGTGATGAATAAGAGAAAGATGAAAACGATTCCGAACAGTCCACAGAGACCCGCTTGAAAATATCGAAAAAAGACACTACGACTGACTGCACTTGTAAGCTTCGATTCTTCAACTTGCTTTTGAACAGATTTTTCAACTGTTTGTGTCAGTAATTTTTCTGCTTCATCATCACTGGACGGTGTTGTCAACAGCTAACAATGCGAAAATATCGTTTTCTAAGAATAATCGTCAACTAAGTTGTCTTACTGATAGTTGTGTAATAAAAGTTGGTAGGACTGTTGAATTCGATTGATTAACTAGATCTGGCACGGATGATGAATCTGCACGTGAACAATGAGTATTGGTCTGTGTCCATTGTCTGAACTCAGGACACGTCTCGCATAGATGTGCGTAATTGCCACTGACCACTTGTTTGCCCTACTCGAGAAAAACGATGGAAAAACAAACTTCATCTTCTTAAGATTCATAAGTTCAATTGTTTCTCTAGTACTTCATTGAGAAATAGAATACTTGTAGCATATTTCAGAAATTGAATCTGATGTGTGACTAAAATACAAACTTTCGAGTGTAACTTTCCAAGTATACATCTAGCATAATAGAATTGGAAAAAGAAATTGAATAGTAGTCAATAAATTACTTTTCGAATATGTGCCTAGCAACTTGTACGTCGACAGCCGAAAGTGGATCATCGAGTAGATAAATATCTTCGTTTCGATAAAGTGCTCGAGCTAATGATAAACGTGCTTTTTGACCTCCGGATAGAATAATTCCGTTGTCTCCGACTAAAGTGGAATCACCATATTGAAGACATGCCAAATCCTAAATCAATCATAACAATACATCGAACAGTGAGAAGAAAAAGAATAATAAAACAAACCGTATTCAAACCAGCAGCATAGATAGACTCGTTATAATTTTTCTCATCGAATTCCATACCGTAAAGAATATTTTCTTTAATCGAACCAGAAAATATCCATGATTCTATGTAATAAAAAATTATGAATCTAAGAAAAATGAGTACTTATATGACACTCTAATTATGTCAGACACAAATTAGAAGTGATACTCGCTTAATTTTCAAATTATTTCGATGAAAACTCGGAAAAACGATTGAATTATTTTATATCATCATGAATGTTTCTGCTGGATTGTTTTTTACCAAAAGACACATATTTGTCTATGAATGAACTGTTTTATTTTCCACTGGAATTTTCAATAGAAATAAAAATGAATCGTACCAGAATCTATATGTATATATATAGAAAATTGCTTACGATTCATATGAATCGTATTAACCGGCTTAGGTATTATCAAACTATTGAATTCTATTCTACTTGAAACTTCGAAAACTCATGTTTTTTTTTCTTCAAAATAACTCTATTCATACATATTATTAAGATTGACAGTCATACTAAATCACGAGACCAAATATTCTATGTATAATCTTTCTTTAAATATGTCTGAGTTTCTAGAATCCATTTATTCGATTTACCTTGAGGTACATAACAGAAACGAGCACTTCTATTTGACTTTATCGTACCACCAGTGATTTTCGTTTCACCAAGTAATGTCATTAGCAATGAACTCTGAAAGTCATAAAAGAGAAATCAAAATGAGCATACGTTCTATTCTATATAAATATCATTGTTGATTTACTTTTCCTGATGCAATCGATCCAATAATAATAATCAATTCTCCAGTACGTGTCGAAAATGACACATTGCGTAGTTGAAAAGAAGAATTCTACACAACGACAAATGATCTACCATTAACGTCTCATTTCAATAATAGATGGTTACCTCCCAACACGATGATAGATTTTGAACGTCAATTGTTAATTCATTTTGATTACTCAATTCATCTTTCATGATCATTATTTTCGGTTGACTATACTCATCAGAAGTTAAAAATGCCTATGAAGAAACAGGTGAAATCGATCAATGGCAAACATGATAAACTACTAGTGTCTAGTAGGGGTGGCACTTTAACTTTAAAACACTTTAAAAAAAGTGTTAAAGTTTAAAGTAAAAACACTTTAAACTACAACTTTAATTAAAGCAAAACACTTTAACACTTTAACTTTAATAAAAGTAGTGTAAAAATGAAAAATAATTTTGAGCTCTTTGTGTACGGTTCTATGTGGTTTTTACAGTTACTTTAAACTTGAATTAAAGTTTAAAGTGCTTTAACTTTTTTAAAGTTTAAAGTTTAAAGTTACTCTAAAAACCACACCAAATCGCACATAAAGAGCTAAAAATTATTTTTTTTTATTTTTGCACTACTTTTATCAAAGTTAAAATTTAAAGAAATTTACTTTAATTAAAGTTAAAGTTTAAAGTGTTTTTACTTTAACTTTAACTTTTAAAGTAAAGTTAAAGTGCCACCCCTAGTGTCTACCTGAATACGTTGTACTGCTACCCAATATTGAGCTAAATTGACGCAAGAATTTGCAAAACCATGTAAGTAAGTGTGTCGAAGATAAGAAATGAGCACGAAGGCAATCGTAAAAAATTCAGTATTGAATGGAGCACGTCGATACCAAAGAAGACCAAAAACGATGAGAAAGAAAATCAATGAAAACGAATGACCATTAACTATTTTCACAGTGTTCACGCATGATTTTAAAATAACATAGAAAGTCTCTTTTCTAGAAGCAAATTATCGATTCGGTAAGTTAAAAGAAACATGATATAATTTAGAGATTACCGTCGTATGCGTTCGACTTTCAATTGAAATGGTCTTTCCCACACGTACATTTTGACGAGATGAATTGATTTAACAATTTCATTCATAAGTTTGATACGCAAATCCGTCTGTCTTACACGTCTTGTCCTGAAAACGAAAAACAAGATACAACTAGAATCTTTGACTAGTTTGGAATATGAAATATCTATATCATACCAAATAAGTTGCATTACTTTACCACAAAGAATCTGAATCAAAATCACCAGCAATGTATAAATCATAGCTAGTAGAATGGTGAAACCAACATGTGTCCAAAGGATACTCAATACAACAATAGTTTCTAAAGTTCCAATCCACAGAAAATGTCCATCAAGACCCAAATGATCAACTGTTTGTACATCATTTGTCATCATATTAACAATTTTTCCACTAGACTGAGCTCCTAATGAACTCATCGACAATCGAACGATCTAATTGATATATTAAATGGTGTTAGTAGTATTGGATCTTTCGATTTTCACTTACCTTACGAAAAATTAATCCATGATAAGCACAACGAAGATGCATACCGGCAAAAAACCCAAGTCCTAAACCTACATGTCGTATGATGAACATGAACCAAGGAAATGCGCTGTTGAGTGCTGCCCAAAGGATAACTTCTCTTAATGATTTTGTCGAACAAGGCAAAAGACAACGAATGAAACGTGCAAGTACAAACGGCTGAATGAAACGAAGCATTGTCTACATCGATCAAAATAATTATGACCATAGATTCATCGAAACATAAGTGAAACACACTTACATAGATGAATAAATAGATACCAATGACACAGTATCGATAACAATATATTGACCAGGTAGCACGTACTAGAGAAGGTTGTTTTTTTTTCTTTGCTGATTTACTTGTCATATTACACTCGTTGAGCCATGCTCTATTAATGTATGAAATCTAAATGACCTATTAAAAAAACTGGCTTTTTCATTGCTTTTCCATAGTCTACGTTCTGAAGTCAGTCTCGTACTACAGAAAAGTATGAAACAGTATCGATTTGTTTCTTATTTTATCATCATGATTCTTATCTGAAAAACTCGAGTCCTTAGATAACAATACACAACAATAACCATGTATTCTATGACTTGAATGAAATGTTATTCGAATTAGTGAAATAAAATTAGTTCAAATTATTCAGATTGATTTTTACATCGATACACCTCTTTCGCTTTAGCAAATAAATCAATCGAGCAAATCTACTGTATGGGTTTATCAGGATGTAGAAAAATTGTCTTATATCCGATTTTTAAAATCAGAAGAAGTGACTGAATCATTTTATATGTATACAGGTTCATCGAATAGTACCAATAATACTCGTTTATTACTATGAACCGGTGATATCGGAAAAGCGAACAAAAACTCATCTATAAGCCAGTAACATCAGTTTTAATTAGTGACATGGTTTTTAGTAACCGTCCAATGAGTTTTTCTTCTCTGGATAGTGACGGCAAAGTGGAGCGAAATCTTCCAACGCTATAACTAACTATACTAAAATGTTCATATATTTGTATCAACAATTATTGAATGGATGATAATTTCCAAAACTATGCGGACCAAAAAGAAAAACCTTTAAAAAAAAATTAAACCTTGAAAATGTTATTTTCCATTTCATTTTTACATCAGAGTTTAAAAGCATAGAAGAGGGCGATTAATTTTTTTGTTTATCTGAAAATTAAATATCTTGAATAAATCATGTCTTTCATTGTAATAAAGAGACATGTGCAAGAAAAATTTTCCCAGATGATAACATACTGTTGATTCTGGAAAGTGTCATCTCACATATCTGTCTTTAAGAATTAAAATGTCAATAATCTCTACTTTGGTTAACAGTGGACCCGTAGAAATGGAAAACTCAGATCACAAGCTCAATTACGATCATGCTTATTGTAACACCCTTGCCACGTCTCTCCTTCTGGACCCCACAAAAAAAAGACTTCGAGTCAGTCTTCTATTGTATTTAAATGAAAAGCTTTTCTCAAGAGAATCTTCTTTTTTTGCATTATATATTCTTAAAATTTTTAATTAAAAAGGTTCTTCAGAAAACCTGAATGATTGAAAGGATTTGAAATGAAAGTTGTAGAATTTTGAAAGCCTACGTATGATGTTGTGTATACTCAATTAAAATTATTTTCAGCTCAACACCCTGAAAACTAGGTAGATTTTGATGTAATGTAAAGAGACTAATGTAAGTTCTCCATTGTCAGACAGTCAATCAATTCAATAGGGATCTTCTACTAACTATATTTTTCACACATTTTTTCGTCTACATAGATTTTTCTCTTTTCAGTAGGAGAACACGATCTAATGAGTATAAGCTATCAGTAACGATCGTTTTAAATCGCACACGTTACAAAAGCAAACGATCATGATGCTTTTACTATCAAACACGGTAATTGGCAACAGAATATTGTATCAAACAAGAATATACGTTAAGTTTTTCATTCCTACGGTACCTTTCACCATCGTTCTGAGAATGCTCAAAAGCTAAACTTCAAACATACAAATCTCAACAGGTTAAATGCGTTCATGCAGATAGATCGGTGGCTGCCGATTTCATGAGAATATGAAATGATTAGTCAATTGAATTCAGTGACATTGTTTGAGTCAATTTATGAACGAAAGATAACAAAAAGAACTGTTTCAAAAGATCATTGCATGAATATTGAATTAATTTCATGTTCACTATGTTTTTGGTCACTATAATAAAAACTACTAAAAAAGGATCATGATTTGATAGGTCCTTTGTCAATATGAATGTGGTAAATGTATTTTGGAGTGAATAAGAAATTTTTACATGTGAATACGAATATAGTCGTAAAATCTCTTTTTCTTTCACATGAATCTATATATGAACTTAATTATATTGTAGAACTAGATGGTAGAATGTGGAACTTGAGTACGACTCTGAAAGTCATAACATAAACGCACATCGTTATCTGATAATAAAATTTTCAATAATAAATTTTTGATAGAATCTTTCAATAGTTCTAATTGTATTTTAATTTTTCATTAAAACCATCCGTAAGTGAAAGATATTTCCCCATGTAACCTTGTTCAATTTCAATATTTTTCTTTTTGAAATGTTGATTTATTTTGTTCAAAATTATTCAGACTCTTATTGTATTTACTTGCGTAAAATGAACGAATCGTCTTGATCGAAGGGTCGTTTGTACTTTCCTTTAATCCATCTGTACGTATTTCTTAACACTCTCCTTACTTTTCAAGTCGATCGATCCACGGTCCACTTTCATCATCCGGTAAGATGTCAAACAGATCACTGTATTCGAGAGGTCGTTCACGTCGTTGCACAAGAAGGCTCCATACCCATCTGCAATTCAATATTAGTATTTGTTTTATTGAAAAACCTAATTCAGTTATCCTTACGAATAAAAAAGTTTACCAAACGGACTTGCTTTAAAATAAGGATGCTGCTCATTAGACATTTATTTTTAAATGACGTACGAATAATGATAGAATAGTTAAAACACTAGTGAGTACCTCTTAGGGCTTTATCTATTTTAAATACTAGGCTTTTGCCGTGATCGTTTTATTTTCCTTGCACTTGCCATCTGCTTCGCTTTCTTAATTCTATCTCACACTCTTTCCTTATTTAGTTTGTTTCTTCGACAGCAAAGTCAACGTGCAAATATTCACTAGCGATCCACTACATACCGTGTAGTTTAGATGAAATCCATGGAACGCGAATTTTTAGATTTCTCTCAAATAAACAGGCAATTGATATATTGTATTTCTGCTGTCTATGGCAATCAAATGATGTACCTCTATTGACAACATAAGACGTATCGATTCATGTTTTCATAGTCATTCTTAATACAACCTTGCACTATCAAACTAATTTTAAATACAAAAACAATATGGTTTATAGAAGTTTGGCAGTGTGCCATTGTTAGATGTCACAAAACAAAGTGTAACACATTGTGTGTTATACAGAATCTACAAAATCAGGAACACCTGACGACAAAAAGAACGTAGCTTAAGGGCATCAAAATGCGATAAACAACCGATGAAAGTATTATTAATTTGGTATTTTCGTCGTAATTCACTTGCACTTTGGCGAACTTAATACTGCTGTAATCGTACTTTTTCTTTCCGATTATCTGTGTTTCGAAATTATATGCAGCTAAACACATCGGCCAGCATATTTGAAATCAATGAAAGAATTAAATCTACAAAGTAGTTTTACGAACATATAATTAGTATAAGTTTCTATGAAACAGTTTTGGACAAGGTTACAGTTCTTATTTAAAACCTCAACCGTCATTGCAAGTGCTTGATCATATTCTTTGTTCTCTAGAGCTACAAAGTTACTCAACGCTTTCGAGGCGCATCAAATAATATCGAATGTTGAGTAGATAGTGAGAGTAAAAATATAAATACTATCATTTTATCAACTTCATTGTGTAAGTAGATATAAGCAGAGTACTTACTCACTATAGTTTCCATGCTGTTCTCACGAGTCATACATTGCTTTAACTAATGTGTCGAATGATCAGTATCATTTTCGAACAATGAATCGATTGAAAAACTGTTGTTGTTCCTGAGAATATCTCTATTCGTTCTCTTCACATTGATCAAAATATAGAGGCTGTCTGTTTACAGTAAATATTGGATTCAATTCATATTTAAATACTTCATATTGAGCCAGTTCATACATTATCATCATAGAAGTATTCGAGTATAGAGAGGATAATCTAATCGGTTTTCGTTATGCACATTCTTCGTATCATGAAAGTTTATTCCGTTAGCTAAGTGAAATAAAGTAAGTAAGGTTTATTTAGTTTCTTTTTTTTTGACTGTAGGGACGAGTTTGATGATACAACAATGGCCATATTGACAATGAATGAATGTAAGAAGTCGATTAAAAAATTCTTTTAATAACTTTTAGTTGATAACGACTTTGGGTCTTGTAACAAGATAATCATCTTACTACTTCTTTTCACCTTCAAACATTTAAGAAAATCATAAGAGCAGATAGTCGTACATAGTGATGTGGGTGTGGGTGTCAACAATCCTATAATTTTACATTGCGTAACTTACACGATTGATTGAATAGCAGATACAATAATTCGTGTGTGCGGATAACTTTCGAGATGTACATATGTGGCAAGCTCTTGTCTTCAATAAAAATATACAAAGTTAAATTTTTTCATCTGCTAAAATCGACTCAAATAATCGAATTAGAGTTGCATCAGGAATATTGGTAGCATTTAACTATTGTTTAAATACTTTGACTAAGAAACAAGATCAATATTTATCTAATTTCGCCAAATCGAGATTGACGTGACTCAATAGTCATTTTACTAGCACCGTTGTATTCTTTGTCTTGAATTAATCGATCGTATAATTTTACTAAGTTCGACGGAGCAAAACTGAGGATGTCAATACCAATGAATATTTGACAAATACTGCTGATGATAGGCTCGAACCAATGAATCGATCCTATCTCACTAATAATTGTTAGTCTATTTTGTATTTCACAGAACAGTTGCTACCCCTCGTATTGATACCTTTAGCATTTGAATTCGTGATTGTATCAGTGCCAGAAACAAAAGAATCTGTTTGAGTGTTCGCCTTCGTACGACTATTTATTGCAATCTTAACTTGTTAACATTTCTATATGGCATCAGATATATTTTTGTGAAACCCGAAATCATGAGAAGTCAAATTATCAAGAATAACTAAGGATATATCCTAGGCGTCAATGAGCAAACTATCAACTTTTCGTTAGAATAATCAAAGCATATCCTTTTCGATGGATGTTCAAAAATCTTAGTATTTATTTTATTTTCTTACATGATATATAGGAAATGAAAGATGACTACTGTGCGTAGCATCACACCTTTCGAAATTGAAAATAAATAAAGGGCAGATATGTAATGTCTTCAAAAAAAATCAAAATTTATTGACTCGCGAATAGCATGGTTGATTGAATTATATGTAGTATCGTTAGTTGTTCCATGATTATATGGGGAATACTAATATCCCTCGGTGTTTCTCAATGTTTTATGAGGTAAAGCAGCTACTGGAATACTAGCCAAAGCATCGTTGATTTCCGTTTTGTCGAACTTGAACACTTCTACCCCGAACGCTCCACGAAAGACAATTGGTCTACCGCGATTCCTACAACAATATCCACAAGGAAAAAGCAAGCAAAGCACCCAATCCAAACAGTCACAATTTCTACAGCAATGCGGTTCGACTGTATTTCCAATCGTACTAATATCAGATAGAAAGAGCATTGAATCCCTATGATTACATGAACAACAACAACATGTTTTGTCTTTACGTCGTTGAATCACTCTTGCATCAGTTAAAATCACCGTATATTTTGGACCGAATCCACAACAACGTTCGTCACATTCATAAGCATTTACAACTTCTTCATCGGGGCCCATCTGAAATACATTTTTTATCGGTTGTGGTTGATCTTTTACAACACTACCAGCTTTCATTCTTTTCCTAAACGAAAGAATTATAAGTTTTATTTTTTATTGGTTTACCACAAATATTCAGCCGCACACATACCAGTTCAAAGTTATATTCTCGATAGAATTTAGATTTATATCAGTGAAGTTAATGGAAAATATTGAATGTCAGATATCAAGATCGATTTTTCACGATCAAATGGCATATATTATGCCATGTAATTAGTTATCAATCCAAACGAGGTATTCTACTGAAATTTTCTGATTTCTAAATTCGGTTAAGATTTTCCACGATTTTGAAGTCTTTTTATTTAGAAAAGTTTGTTCTATGTTGAACTTCCCCATTTCTTATACAATAATAAAAAGTTATTCTACAATGAAAAAGAAACTGATTCAGCGCATTTAGTCTAGTCTGACTAATTAATTCTATCGTTCGTTCATTATTTCTAGTTTTTACTAGCTTTATATCCATATTTAACCTTGTCTTTCTATATTTAATTACCTAATTTCTATGCATAATCTCATGGTTCTTTTAAACAATTCTTTATTGTTAGTCTACATCTCTAATTCAATATCAATAGTTACTCTGATATTTTACATACCATATTCGTGTTTTTAACCCTAAATTCTAGAAACGGAAATCCCTGTTCTCTATACTAAAAACTGGTACTTCTATGTGTTACCAATGATTTTTATTCTGAAATCCATATCCTTGTATCAAAACTATAAATTCTTTACATGAACATCAACACCTCTACCATCAATTTCTGATTCTTCTTCTGAGAAATTCAAAAACGATCTTTATACGACGCCTATAAGATTCAGAAACTATTAATATTATTTCTAATCAAACAAACAATAGTAAATACGTTGAACGTGCATGATTTTATTAATATTGAATTAATATGTTATGTCTTTCGTTCATTTCAAACATTCCAATGCAACGGAGAGAAATTTAAAAAGAAAGAAAGGAAGAAAGATTCTTTATTTTTCCATAGTCTTGTGTCAAATTTTTAACTTTATTTTCAAAAAACTTTTCGTTTTACTTAAAATGAATGCACGAAGAAGTTCCTTGAAAGAACGGCATATCATATTAATTAAATATTAAGAAAATAATTGATAAAGTGCTAATGAATTGCACTAGAATCATCTTTTTTAAAACAGAGTTCAGCATGGCAGAAATAGGGCAAGTCTACGAAATGAACACGCTCTTTTCACTTAGAATGGTTATTTGAATTAACTAGAACAATTGATGGTTCAATGAAAATGAAATGAACCTTTAAGAAATTCAGTGTCTTCTTAAAAGCCTCCCATACTGCTCTTTGATACTTGTTTTTTACAGAGAGTACAGATGAGAAAGACATAGTTAAGACAAGTTTAAGAATGAATATGTTGATAAGTCAACTCTTGTCCACTGGAGAGACGAATAGTGCGCCTATGTAAATGACTCCATATGTCTCTTAAATGTTCAAGAGATTTTTGTTTTCCTATATTGATTCAAAACATAGGTAGACACTGTTCTATTTTCCAGTCATCCGCATGGCATTAGTAGACAAGTTCCACTGGTAGACCTCCGATGAAACTCACAGAAACATGTAGGAATAACTTATTAGAATATAAGACAAGAAAAATAAAGTCAAAAAATACTTACATTTCATACGCTGCCATTTTGCTGTTAAGACTGTTTTGTTATGATGATATATATCTCTAAAGAAGATATTTCAAAATGATGAATAATGAAAACAGCGATAAGGAGTGAGTTTTTATCGTGTATCAGTTTACCTTAGAACCTTCTCGACAAAATAGTTTGTTTTCGTTAATATCAAAGTTGTAACCATATTAATCGATTCGGATAGAGTTGTTTGACGAATATTTTTAGGTATGCCATTCATTTTTGATAAAAGTCTGTTTATAAAATTTATTCCAAGTATTACATTTCATTTTGTTGTGCTCGTCTATTCCTTTTCAGTGGTTCCATGAAAGTACAATTCATTATTTAAAGAGAATAATCAAACCGAAATTCAATTACTTGAACCATTCTCATACATGCTTCGTTGAAGAGTAAATTTAGGTTCACATCATCGTTCAACAAGAATACGTTTGATCTTCTTGCAAAGTTTGAGATAGATATTTGTTATTGAGACATTAAACCGACATGAATGATTAGGACGTGAATGTTTTCCGTGTCATTTAGAGACATAGGAGAAAAATGGTAAATGATAGTTTCTGAATTCATGCGTATTCATAGTAATGGAATAGAAAGGTAAATTTATTATAGATTTTCACTAGTTGGTGTCAATGGTTCGATGGAATGCGTCGGAAATTTTTATAGGTGAGCTAACACAAGTAACCAAATTGTTTTGTAGGACACCATATAACTGAATTGAAGCCATGGTCCACTAAAGTATAAGTACTGCAGAAAAGATGAAACTTCAAAGCAAAAGAGCAAAGCAGAAATTGACATGTTCTTTTAGATCAATGATGAAACACAGTTTTCCATTCGAAAGAAACAAGAGAAAATTTCCATTATCATGATTTTCTTTCAATTCTATGTAAACAGAAGAATCGAATCGTAAATATTTCTTTAATAGAAATGTCATAAATGATGTACGAAATCAGCCGCATCATAGTTCTCATTGGGAAAATCTTGAAGGAAAAAAAATATTGCAGTGAAAAATGGTCGAAAAGTTGTTCTTAAAATCATTGCTAGCTAGACCGATCATTTATTGAATGAAGCGAATTTAACATTGGAGCAAATATTATGTACAAGTCAAGAGATAAAGAAACGAGAGAAACTGTCATATTTTTCGTCTAGCAACAACAAATAATAATCCATACTAAAATTCCATAGGAGTTGCAAGACCATCATAATATCTTATATTAAGATTATGGATGCGAGGTTGTATTGCAATTGTTCTATGTTGCTTTTTTTCTCGCGCGTAATCATGCATTAAATTGAATACATGTGTGGTTAAAACGATTTTCTTCTCCTTGGAGAATTTTTATGAATGACCAAATGCCGCTTGCCACTGAAAACATCGTTTTTATTTCAATAGTTTTTCGGTTTGAGCATTTTGTTGTCATTCAAACTTTCGTTTTCGACGTTCTTCCATTCAATATTTTTCCTTTGACAGTTTTCTCTTTTGATCTTTTTTTCATTTAGATCAAACTATGGCATAACGATATTTTTCTCTTCTTGAACTGTTTTTAAATCGACGAAATCAGTTTAGTCTTCTATTTCTAGACTCGTATCTACTCTATTGTGAGTATAATCATGTCTATTACAGCATTCTCTTCATCGACACTTACACCCACCCACCGCTCGAATTAAATACGGAGCAACTGAATCATCAGTGCTATTTTCACTTAGCGATTCTATGATTAAATACAAGTTCTATCATCGTAAAGAGAGGAGAATTGAGAATTTTCGAAAAATCTTTATGTAAAGATTCATATAAAGTCAATAAAATTGTGTTTGATTTTCCATGTCATTTGGTAGGATTGTTCATTTGGCTGCACATTGATTCTCTAATTAGAACATATGTTGTGCGTCTGTCAATTGACAGATAAGGCTCTACGGATGAGTAAGTTTTCATAATCTGACATACCACTGGTATGTTTTCGAAGCGGAAACATAAACTAATAAACCCTGTACAATGAAAAACTTGTTTAACGTTGTTTTTCAAAAGTACTGTTCATTTTTGATTCTTTCCAAGATAATAAGAAAGCAGTAGGACAATAACATTTAAGCATAATTATAAGAGAGAATGTTTGTTACTAGTCGGTCACATGAAAGTGATGAGAAACACCTCTATCACATGATAAAATCTAGGAGTCTTTTTAACCTGTGAATAACAAGCTGTTTTTTATTTGAAAAAATATGGTTAATTAGGTATATCTAGTGATCACGAGCTTGTTTTCTACCATAAAAATAATATTTTTCTCTCTCTGAAAATTTATAGAGCATAACATGTTGATATGTATCTTCGCATAATTGCTTATATTGAAAGGTGAGCAACTGTCCTAGTTGAATTCAAGCGACATCTATCCAACATTGCTTCTCCTTGTAAGAACGAATAGTTGCCAACAGTTATCATATACGTACGTCAAATTCAAGCAATGACGATATGATAGAATTTTCAACACTGTATACTGCAAAGATCATTGTAATTATGGATTCGTTTTTTAGATTCTTTTTAATAGTTCTAGCACGATGCATGAGTATAATATACGAGCTGCAACAGTTGTCAACGGTGATTTTGATCAAAATACCGTAAATAGAATTCATTCTTGTTTTCTTTGTTGTTCGAGTATGCTTTTTGTTCTTTTTTTCAGAGACAAAACTTATCAGTTACATCATGGACAACAGATGATGTTAAAAAATGGCTCGAATCTCTAAATTTATCTGAATTTATCGATACATTTTGTAGAGTAAATGGTATCGATGGTTTAACATTACTTCTTATGACAGAAGATGATCTCAAACAATCTTCTCTGTCAATTGAACGTTTGTGTGATATGAAAAAATTATGGTATCATATACATTTACTGCAATGTAAACATAGTGATTTTTATTCTGATTTCCACATTAAAAAAAATCAATATAATCATTCATCATTTTCACCGATGCATTTAGTTGAGACAAATTTGCATAATACGACAAGTTCATGTCAAATAAATTCGAAAGAAAAAACAATTTTCAAAACATTACACGGAGAAAAACGTAAAACATTAGTTAGTTTTATCTATGCATTAATTAGTGGCATATGGACATCATTTATTATGGTAGTTGTGCATAATCGTGTCCCAAATGTACAAAAGTAGATTAAATTCTTTTCATATTCATTTTAATAGACATATTAGTTTTCATTAAAGATATCCACCATTACCTGATCTATTTCTTGATAATATTCCACATATTAGTAAGCTCTTTATTTCTTTGCTTGTTAAAGTAAATGAAAGAAACATTGATTATTAAGGTTGGGCATTCGCGGTCAGTGAGTTTTTGATTGTCGTAATGGGTGTGACATTTTTATTGATATTAATGTTTCATAAATATTGGTAAGTGTAACTGTAAATATCATTTTTGTTGTTTGTTTGTTTGATTGTTTGTATGTTTCTTGAAATGATTTGTTCTATAGGAGTATAATACTTCGTCGATTTTTCGCTCTTAGTGGTACAATATTTTTGCTTCGATCAATTACAATGTTGGTGACATCGTTGAGTGTAAGAATAGTTTATGCACATTTTTTTTCCAAAGTATGAAACAAACTAGAAGAAACATTATTTATTTGAATTATGTCTATGATCATCACTCGAAAAATAATGCTTCATTGTAGTAAGGCACGTAGAAGTTATTCTTGTTCTATTTCAATAGATCAAAGTTTTTTTCGAAAATATTCTTGTTTAAATAGAAGTACAATACCAATGAAACTGTTTTGAAGAATCTAGAAAATTCAAGTCAATAAAATACAATTATCTCCATCGATCTAGACGATTGCTTTTCTATTTATTGAGAACGAGCTTTGTTTGTCACTAAGACTTTGATGATGTAAAACAGCGAAGCTTAGATTAAGAAAGAAAAGAACAAAAGACGAACATTTTATCAGTTTATACATTTTAACAATCGATAAAAAGAGCAAGTAAAAATATACTATTTGCTTACATCAAACATGTTGAGAAGAATCTTATCTGAATCATAAAAATTATTTGAATTCATATAATGTATTCTTCTTTTTTTGTGTTCTATGCTGGAAGAAAATTTCTTATTTACTTTTACGTAAAAAATGCAATATCTTATAGAAATTAATTATCTTTAAGTCGCAAATATTGTTAGTCATTTTCAATTACTCTCAAGTTAGAGTGAAACAGTATCAAGAATGTCAGAGAACAGCACATGCAATATTGAGTTGAGTCTATCATGAATACCCACATTCTCGAACAAAATATTAATGACTATTGAAAGCTTTCGTTTCTGAACTGCATATAGTCTGTGTCAAAAAATAAATAGACTGAGTTGAGCTTGTGCAGCTTCCCGTCTTAGTAATAACGCACAGGAAAGAAAGAAAGATCAATGGTCACTTTTCTTCCTTTTTTTTTTCTTTTGAATATCACCTGTCGCACTCTTGTTTCATCGTTCCTTAGCAAAGGCAAGTTCAAACGGTTAGAAACATTATTAACAATGCAGTTCTTCTTGATTTTCGTGTAGAAAAAAAAATGATCATACAAGATGTCAAAGATGATGGGTAGTCATGCATTGATTCGACAGAGCCGTCTCATGATTAATAATAGAAGGTTGAAATTTGTTGTTGATATAATGAGTGTATACAACAGTCATATTTACTAGTTAAATCGGTGGTTAGATAAATAACATAGTTAAATTAAGAAAGACAGAATATGAAAAAGATAAATAACGAGCGGAGAACACGACAGGACAAACAAAAAAGAAAAAGAAAACCTCGAGCGCTAGTGAAAAAAAAAAGAAGAAAGAAACTCTGTAAGACAGATTGTTTTTCTGACGATCTATTAGGCTTGGCATAGTTTCCTGGAGATTTTTCATTTCACCCTATTCTCTATTAGAATGACAAGGTTAAACCATCACATATATGTTTCGTATTTCAGTTCAGTAAGAGACTGTACTCAATCGTTTTTGTCTTTTTCTCATTCTTAAATGTATGAACAAGAATATCCTATGTCGTATTAGATTTTCAGAAGAAATTCTATACTTGAGAATATTTGTTATTGTTTATAATTCTCTTTTTTGAATAGGTTCCAGGCCCACATCTTGACTGCACCCCATTGGTATGTAGCTTTGTGAATTGAATTTTACACACTTAGTCTATGATTACATCAATTTAGCAATATGGAACAACTCGAGAAATCTTCTCACGTTGGCTACAAATATTTCTTCTTCAAGGATTATCCATTCATGGTATACGTTCATGTGGCGATTACATGTTCTCAGGTCATACAGTTATGCTAACACTATTAAATCATTGTATCACAGAATGTACAGTTAAATCATTAAATCATAGACATTATAATATACATTAGAGTATCTTTTTTTTTCAAGATACAACATCTGATTTCTATGTCGTTCATTTGCTTTCATGGCTATGCAATATGTTGGGTATGATATTAATATTAGCAGCTCATGAACATTATACGATCGATGTATTCATTGCATTCTTTTTAACAAGTCGTCTTTTTCTTTACTATCATTCACTCGCTAATAATGCTGTTTTACATTCAATATCAGATAATCGTTTATCGATATGGTTTCCATTGTTTTCTTATTTTGAAAAAAATATTCAATGTATGGTACCCAATGTATATCGTGTTCCTTGGCCATTAACATTGATTTACACAAAT
This sequence comes from Rotaria macrura, assembly GCA_900239685.1. Lineage (NCBI taxonomy): Eukaryota > Metazoa > Rotifera > Eurotatoria > Philodinida > Philodinidae > Rotaria > Rotaria macrura. Next base: position 75,325 of record OENT01000046.1, read on the forward strand.
ACGGATGAGCAAGAAAGTCAAGATCATTTGATTAAATCGAATAACGAAAACTACCGTAAAAATGACTGACATGTGATGTTTTTCGAAGAAATTTTTCATTGCTTTTATTTAACTGTGATTTTTCGTCGGTACTAATTTTTTCTCCTAAAATGAACAAGAAATTTTTATTTTCTAGATAATCGCCAAAATGGCGCTAACTTCATAGAACTAATAGCACGATAATGGAAAAGAAAATGTGAGTAAATGAAACAAAACTTCCCAGTTAAAATGCAAATTTTTCATTTCTAGTCTATGAGATAAGAACCCTTGATATTGTTTTTCTCTTGTCATATACTTACATCAATACGATGATTAATGTCGATAAACATTTGTTGACCGAAGATAAATATTTTTCAACTAGAAATTTATGAAAACTTCTGTTTGAGAATTTATTAAAAGTCTGAATATGTTATTCTAAGGTATACATCAGTTATTTGATATGGCCCTCTTTACTTTATTTTACGAAGTATGTAAAATTAGACGTGGTTGTTTTTCTTTTACTTTAAGATTGATCAATGTAGTGTATAGTTTTTAGTTCCATTATTTCAGAGAGATAATCATCACACGAGTACTTAAGCAGAATAAATCTTCCTGGATCACGTTAGTGATTAAATAACATAGATCTAGTATGTATGCAATGAGACTGACTAAGAAGGTATTAATATATATATATATAAATATATAACTGCTTCTACTTTTTTTTTCGACATAGTTCTATTGAAGTACTCGAAGTATTTGAGACAGTTGAGCATTATGCATAAGCCATATCGTGTTGAACAGTGATGCCTTTTCGTTTCTTCCCTTTCTATTAATTCATCCATGAATAATGATAAAAGTAAATAGACCTTTAGCGAAAAATAAGTTACGTTCTCTCCGTTCGATTAGATTTTTTATTCGACATTTTATAGCTTTCTTTTTTATTGACCTATATTTGTACGTATTAATTTTCTTTCGTATTTTATATTATTCTATAGAGAATTATCTGAAAAAATGCTTAATTCTAAAACATCAGAATATTCTAAAATTCTTCAATTATCGGTTCCATTATCAACAACAACACCAATCGATTTAGATTCATCGAATCCATCTACATGGACAGTAAATCAAGTTGAAGTTTGGCTTAAAACGAATAATTTTAATGATTGTATAGACATACTTTGTCATCAACATCAAATTGATGGTAAACACTTGCTAAATTTAAATCACTATGATATATTATCATTAACAAAAAATGAACAATTATGGTTGCATATTAAAAAGTTACAACCAAAATCAAAACAATCAACAACGATAGAAATCGAGTCATTCACAACGAATCATATTGAAGATCAACCAATAACGAATTGTTGTTTTATAACTTCTATGCGTTCAGATAGAAAAAAGACTTTATTAGCTTTTCTTCTTGCTTCAATGGCAATATTATTTTGTTCATTTGCTATAACCTTTGTCGATGAACGTCTACCTCATCCAAAAAATTTTCCACCCTTACCTGATCTTATACTCGATAATATTAAACGAATCCCATGGGCATTTGCTGTTACCGAAAAACTTATTTTACTTGAAATGACAACACTTATTATTGTTATCATTCTTCATCGACATAGGTTAATGGGAAAAGTTTTTCTTTTTAAGTAAAACTTATAACTGAATACTATTTATAGAATGATTATTCTACGTCGATTGTTTACTATAACAGCTGCACTGTATTTTCTACGAAGTTGTACAATGGTATTAACATCATTACCAGTTGCAACCAAAGATACCGATTGTGAACCAAAAGTTTGTATTATTTAACTTAAATTCTTTTGTTGTTTATTCCTTCAACTTTTTTTTGTTTATCTTCTTTCAAATAGCAATTAATAAGTTTTGATGCTCGATTAAAAAAAGCTATCATGATTTTTCTTGGTCAAGGCATGTCATCATTTGGTGTTAAAACATGTGGTGATTATTTATACAGCGGTCATACATGCACACTCGTACTTGCAGCACATTTCATCAATGAATGTATGTATCTAGATGTTTGAAAGAAAAGTTATTTTCATTTTGAAACCCATAGTCCCTGCTAGATGTCTACAGTCAACTTTGTCCTCTTATACATTGTTTATTAAAGATATGATATTTTTCGAGTTTGAATAGTGTGAGTATGACATATGCAGTAGTCTATGATAAGGAGAAAAAAGTTACTGTGATAAATCAGAAAAAAACTATAAAAGGAACAATTATTTATTTCAAAGTTAAATATTTATTGTAGAAGATAAAAAATGTTATTCATCGTAACCAAGCGAATCGTGAAAGATTAGAACCATAAAAAAAAGGAATGACTAAATCAAATGATAATAATGTTTTATAGACACAAACCTACCCGTTTCGGACTGTTGAAAAGTTTCTATCGATAGACACATTCTAATACAATGTTGAAACCTTCTGATTTTGTTCCTAAATTTGATACGAAAATGGTACATATATGAAATATTGAACGGATAATATTTTATGCGATTGAAACTGAATGAATTAGATCAATCGTCATTATCAGTATTGCCATGTGCAACCAATTTTAATTATAAGACTAAATCTCAATGTCTGATAGAATCACACTCAAAAGTAACTTAATCAGTATATCTAAATACTCATCTGCAAACAAGAAAAATGACAGTAGGATTTTAAAAAATCTATATCATTCTTTCATAGTAAAACGTTGGAAGAATATGATTTTAATTTTGAATCACAACCTGTCACTCATGAGGCAAATGTTTTTGGTTCCTTAATCAATTTTTGACATTGGCTGTCGTGCATCATCTAGAATATATTAGATTATGAATGCCTGGAATAGATATAGACTAGGTATCGTAAGCAACTGAAATGATGAAGATTTCCATCGAAGAATAAAAGAAAATACTCAATATTTTAATAAAAATTGTATAAATCAGACACTAATTTGAAAAAAGCATACTAAAAAATAAAATGTGTCTCTCGTTGATTACATAAATTCAAAGGAAAACAAGAGGAAATATGAATAATCATTTCACATGTATTACGGTTTATATTTCAAATGCAATATCGTATTCTTAGCTTAAAAGTAATTTTTAATGATTTACATGAAATTTCTTCGTTAAACGAAAATTTTCGATAGTTTGTGATTTGTTCTCGTGTTTAAATTAGAATAACGAATCTATTCCATGTAACAGACATATTTGTATCATTCTTACGTATTAGAAGTTTCATAAAAAAATTTTGTCGTGTAAAAAAATATTTCTAGTAAAAATTCGATGTTCAAACGAGATGATATATGCTTAAAACTAATTCAAATACGAAATATTTCCCTGATAACAAGTTAAAAATTAGACTTCCTATACACTTATTCATTTTGTCGATAAATCGACTTTCGTCTTGTTTAGATACTCCTCGTTCATGGCGGGCATTACATGTTCTCAGTTGGATGGCAGCATTAACTGGCATGTATTTTATATTGGCTGGCCATCAACACTATTCTATTGATATTCTTATTGCTTTGGTTCTTAGTTCTCGTTTATTTGTTTACTATCACACGTAAGATGAAAAAAACAACAACAACAACTAAACAAATTTATGTTTTATCGTATTGAATGTCGTTTTTTTTCTTTTATCTAGTCTTGCTAACAATCGAACATTTTTACGAGACACAGATCGAATGCGTATTTGGTTTCCATTATTCTCCTATTTTGAAGAGAATGTTAAAACAGCAATACCAAATGAATATTGCTTGCCTAGTTTCATCCATGAAGTACGTGGAATGATTAATAATTGGACCGAATCAATACGATACTCAGCTTATTGGGTCGTTCTATTTTTATTTATAATAATAACATACAGTTTTTCATTCGCGAAAAAAGCGAGCTTTTCATCGTTAATTGAAAGATAGATAACCCTACGAAAATTCGTTCTTTTTTTTTTCATTTCTAGTATACATATGAAATGTAATGTGTTTCTTTTGCCTTTTGGATGCCTTTATCATTGGTTTTTTTTTCTGTTTGTATGAGAACTTCGGATATTTATGTCAGATGCAATTTTTGACTTCTATATGTATATCACCTATTTTTCTAGTACATCTGAATTTGTCTTTTTTGTCTTATTAATGAGAAAAATAGAGAAATGATTAAGCTCTATGCATATCTCTAATTTTCAGAAATTTAGTTGGAATATAGATCACGATATTCTGATCTGTACAAATAAAAACTTGGATTCATAATCAATAACAAGTCGGGTCGGCATTCAATCGAAAAGTTTTTTTTTTTCTACATGAAGACTTGTTGAAAGCTAAGTTCTTGAGTATGAATAGATATCAATCAACTAGTAGCATGACCTTTCGATAGTATTACACTGTTCCAATGATATATGATAATCAATTGACAACTTTGAATAGTCATTTGAACTGTACCCACTAGCAGAGTAGAGTTCTTTTATTGAAATATTTCATTGTCAAAAGATCAAATTCACCGAGTGAGACGTTGGCAAGAATAAAAATTTATATGGTACATAAGATATTGAATGCATTCGAAAACAATCGAGTCTACTAGACTTAATCGGTTTTCATATTGAGATGCATAAGTTAGCGGAGATGATGGAGTCAATCTACAGATGTTTCGACTGATCTTCCATGATAAATCGATGAGTGTCTATGAAAGAGTAAATAAAATGAAGGGTGCAACTTATCTATCATTGTTTCATGATAAAATTTATAATTTTCAAGAAATGATTTTTTATTTTTACCATTTGCAATAATATGCTGAACTATGTATATTGAAAGATTTTTCTCGACTTGTATCTTATATTGTTCATTGCAGAGTTTCGATATTCTTCTAATTTATTGATCATAATTATCAATGATGATTCGAAAAATAAAGACTAGCTTATACTAAGAATACATCGACTCTATGAACTCGTATCGAAATTCAGGATGTCGAAAAACAATGAATACTCGGATTAAAATCATCATCCAAGCAAAGCAATGACTTTGATGAATACTACTAATTTTTCTTTTTCGATTTTCAATACAATTATCGTTTAGTTTTTTATTATTGAAAAAATAACATTCTCTTTTTAATATTTACATCGATTTCAACCTTATAAATTGGTTTTGATATGATGAATAATCATTATTTACTGATATTGGATCACACAATCTTTCGTCAATATCGTCGATGAAATTTTCTAATCAATATTGCCAAACTATTAAAGATAAGATTATCGAATTTTCCTATTTCATTGCTAGCGCATTTCACATGTTTTTTTCTTAAATGATTTGAACCATATCAAGCTCACAAGGGTTGAACCTTTCAATTCTATCAGACTTTAATGCCCATGATGGGTAAGATCAAACTCTTGCCGAGTCATCATGATGAAATTCTTTCACTTTCTCATTGGAATAAATCTAAATGGTAGTTCGATCAGCATGAAATGAAATCGATTGTACCAATCGCTACTATCCATGTCAGCTGAAGATATTGAGAGTTGGTTAAGCAATAACCGAATAATGTTTTTCTACAGAGGTCCATGATAAAAAGAAGAACTAATTTCTTGATTTATATAAGCAAATAGTTACACAACCATCAACAACATGTTTAACTTATATTATTCAATACAGTAGTTTTCCTACGTTTTATTTGTAATATGATTTTTGTATGAATCAAACTTCGTACCTATATCATGTGTTTATTTCAATAAAGGCTTACAAGTTACAGTTGGCAGTGAAATTCATCTGTACTTTCATATAAATTAAGTCGAAACTTTCATTAAGAATGAAAATTCATTGATTTTGCATAGTAGTATTACTGTCGATAGTTATTCCGGATGAACATTGAAAGAAATTCAATTATGTAAAAAAACAATATTTTCTTCATGTAAGAAAACAATTCTTTTCCTAATCATTCCTATACTGCTCGACCTACCTATGTATTATAATGATGTATGAACGACCAAGGAAATGAAAAGCAACGAGATTTCTTCGTTAGAAATCTTCTTTCTTAATCAATATAATGAAAATATGACTTATCGAATAACCATACTTATCCTATGACGCTCCTTACTTATATGTGATAAGTACATGAGCACATGAAATTTATCTGTAATTGAATTCTACAAATAAAATCATGAAACGAATTTAATCAATTACAATAAACTATTGATTGATCCTAAAGTAAACCTGTGAATCGTGATCAAAACTGATGTGTGCATTGCCTCTGATTATTAACTTTTTCTAATAATAAATGACTCTACGATGTGTTCTATTGTTTTTATCATGTGACGTATTATTATTGGTTTATTTTGTATAATAGATGAAATTATGTGCGGAAAAGAAATATGTAGCAATTACGCTTCTTTTTCTTTTCTTTTTATAAAGAAAACGAGTAAATCAAGGTCGATAGAAAAGTTTTGCTCAGTTTTCTTTTTATTTTCTTGTTTTTACTTCTATCGAGTTTTGTAGCCAGATCTACTTGAATATAAACCTATAGATTATCCGAGATAAGAGTACTCTTATCGAGAGATTTAATGCTTAGTATCTAGTTCGTATCATTGCTTGCTGATATTGTATAAACTTTCTTAAGTATATCTTACGTTGCTGTAGAAATCTAATATTGTTTTTAGACCAATGCAAAGTGTAACATCTTGAAAACATTGCCCGGTGTGTAGTCGTTATAATTGCTTTTCTATTTTTACAAGTGTATTAGAATATTACTCGCTCGATTATTTCAAGAGACAGAACAATTATGCTTTTTTTTTATAACTAAGAAAAATATGGAATAAATAAAATTTCATCAAAAATTCAAAAATATGTCAACTGAGGACAAGTTGCAAGTTCAAAAAGTATCACTAGCAGCTGCGTCATCTTCACCATTATTTTTTCAATCCGCTTCAACGCATAGAACTAAAAGAAGACGTCGTCATAATACTGAATCAAATACAATTGATACATTGTCGACAAGTGCTGTTGTACGTCACACATCATCATGGCGATGGGTTATAGTTTTTTCATCATTTTGTGTTCATTTCGTTGCTGACGGTGTCCTTTTCTCATTCGGTATTTTAATGCATATAATTAAGGATGATCTTGAAATTGAACTACATACAGTTGGCATAATCGCATCGCTATTCGTTAGTTTACCTCTGTTCTTAGCACCGATATCTAGCGCATTAGTTAACAAATTCGGATGTCGATTAGTAACGATGTTAGGTGGTTGTCTTTGTTCAGTAGGTTTATTTTTGGCTTCATCACTCGGCAACTTCAAGGGTGCTCTTATTGGTATTGGCATTTTTTGTGGTAAGAAAATAATATTCATGCTCGTGAAATCTTACAAATTTTCAATTAGGAGCTGGCTTGGCATGTGTTTATGTTCCGGCAGTTGTGATAGTAGCACAGTACTTTGATGAACATCGTGCTATTGCAACAGCAATTGCTGTCGGTGGAACAGGTGTGTTGTTATGCATGAGAAATCTTTCAAAAAAACTTTAATTCAATTTACAGGCCTTGGAAATGCTATTGTTGCACAGTTAATTCATGTGCTCAACAAATATTATGATGATTGGCGAGATACGACATTATTTTTATCTGGAGTTCTTTTTACCATTGTCGGTTTTGGTGCACTTTTTCGTCCTGTCGAGTTTTCCATTAAACATCGTAATAAAAGCTATAAATATACCATGAATGACAAGCTTACGTCATCGAAATCGGGTAGTTCGATGGAAAAATCGCACTGTTTCATAAATGAAATGGATAAAACTCGACAATCAAATCGAATAAATCGAGATGTTAGCTTTTCAACATCGAATTATGAAGAAAATAGTTTCAGTTTATCGGATTCATATTCAGCTGATGATATTAGAGAGTTTAAGGATTCATACGTTGACAAACATGATGTAGCTAAGTATCGAGTGAAAATTCCGGCCAATAAACTTTGCTTTTTATCAAAAAGTCCAACTAAAAATGATGTGACCAATAGAACATCCAGTCAATTGAGACGTGGTTCAGCTCACTTTCTTTCGCACGCAACAGAACAACGATTATTAGAAATTTATTATCAACCGATCAGTCAAAAAGATATTTTCTATCCTGGCAATGTACCATTGAAAGATTTTGCTTTATCAAGAAAAAGTTGTCCTAATTTACTACAATCTTATGCTGATGAAGAATCAATAACATCAGTAATTGATAATAATACTGACTCAATTTCGGATCGTCATCATTGCAAACGACAACGAATATTATTCTATCATAGAGGTTTGTCATTTCTTCATACATTACGACGAATGTTAGGCTTACAATTATTTCATGATTATCGTTATGTCATTTTTTTTATATCCCAATTTTTATTCTATCTATTTTATGATTTAATGTATCTGTTTCCAGGTAAGTTTCATGCCTGAAAAAATACACGAGATCAAGTGCTTTTAATTTTTCGTTTTCTAAATTCATTTATATTTGTTGTTAGTCGATTACGGTGAAACATATGGTGGTTATTCAAAAGAACAAATGACTATGCTAATCACTATACTTGGCCTTGGACAATTTTTTGGACAAATTTTATTTGGACTTGCAGCTAATTATTCATGCATGAATGAATTAATCCTATACAATATTGGTGCAGTACTTTGTGGAGTTTCTAGTTTACTTCTGCCGTTTTTTGTTCATTCATATTTGGGATTAGTTTTGGTGATTCTACTTTTTGGACTAGCCATTTCAGCCAATTATGCATTAACGTCAGTTATTCTTGCAAATATGTGTGGTTTGGAATTGTTGACATCCGCTTATGGACTTATTTTGCTGGGACAAGGTCTATCATCACTGTTTGGTCCGGTGATTGGAGGTAATTGAAAGAGTAGGGTTCATTTTAGAAATTTGTTAGAAAACTCTGATCAATAAAAGTTTTCGTTTGAAATATGCGTGTTATCCGAGGAAGAAAGTCATAATTGAAAATGTAGTGTGTTTCAGAGAGACAGACCAAAAAGGCATTCTGCTTCCTCAAACAACGACTTTCGAAACTTGATCATATACGGAGTAAAATACTGTGATATTACTTACTATATATAATAATAAATTTCTATCGAAGAACATCATCTAAGTCTTTTTTTTGTCGGTATCTTGTATCGTCCATGATATCTTTACTTAGCTACCGCTCTTGTTGAAGAAAAGAAAAAAAGGTAGAACGTAACATCAAGTTGTTCGCTCTAATGTACCGAAGAGTACTTTGTAGACACAAGCGATAATATGACAGCCGTTTGATAACATTCTCAGTAAAGATAGAAACTTGTCTTTGTCGCAAGTACGATGTCCAATATCATGTAGATGATGTTTATACAAAAATCATTTAGCACATGATGATTGTATTTAAAATTTTGTCGTACATCTGTCAGTTGAGACGCTCTTAACATTAATATTGCACTCAATATAATAAGAATAAAATAAACCCAAAACATGATGCATGAATCATATTGCAGCTTACACAAAGACAAGATGAATGAGATCAAGTCTCGAAATGAATCATACTTATCTTTGAGAATAATAAACATAAGTTCAATTCATGTCAGTAATTATTGTAGTGCAACATTAGTAGTAGTTAGTACAACTGTTACTCTGGTCTTATTTATTAGTGAACATCACGAAAAGTTACAGTATACTAGCTCAGAATGACTGATTAATTGACATCGATATCATACAAGATATTCGTTGTTTAGTATTGTTAGTCATGGCATACGAATATCTCTCTCCTACAAGATTGATTTTATCGAGTTCTTGTTATTAAAACAAGTTGATTAAATTCTCTTTCCTATATATTGTTTGTTTCGAAAAAGACGCATAAGTTTTCAATTTTCTTCCTGAACCATTATTATCTCGATAGGTTGGATTGCAGAAAAGTATGGATACAAATCATCACTGATTATAGCTGGTTTATTTATGGGTGTTGCTGGATTTGTAACATTTTTGATACCCTTTATTAAACGAGTACGCAATAAAACTGCAGAAGATACAAATAATGTACAATCGATCAAAACAACACTTACTACGGCGACCGAACTAGACCATATCAGTCAATAATCCAATGCAAAAAGAAATATATATATATATATATATATATGTATATATATTTGTAGTTAGTGATTTCTTCCAAATACAATTATTTTTTTATTCTTAAAATTTTGCCTTCACAATATCTTGCTCATAATATATTCATATTACTGATTTTTTTGTATCTAGTCGCTTGACAAGTAAAATTATTAGTTCCCATCGATGTACACAACTAAAATGCTTGCTTGATGTATGTGATCATGATATAATCATATTTATTTTCAATAGATTTATAAATAAAAGAAACCTATGAAACGACAAGTTTGTTAGTTTAATAGATTGAAAAAATCTTCAATAGATGAGTTCTCATTTACTACCAAGAAGAGAGCGCCTCCTATCCAAACAATATGTTTACTGGAATTGAGTATCACCCATTTGAAACAGGTTTTTGTTCTTAATAATAAAACTATCTAGTAATGAAACAAAAAACAAAAAGAACTCACATTTCGGAAGGACAAATGATTCATAAGTGAGAAAACCTTATCAATATCAACATTACTCTCGTGATGGCGTCAAATTCCAGTAGTACATTTAATGTTTATATACCTAGTGATACGATTCCAAGTGTAGAAACGAAAATAAAACTTGCAGATCGTATTTTAATTTCTCCTCTCAGTAAGTAGAAGACGTGTAAGGTGAATAGCCAATGACATCTGTTGATTTGCATAGTTTTGGGTACGTGGGCCTGGGGTGATAAGAGAACATGGTCGTGGAACGAAGACTTGGATGCTAAAGCTAAGGAAGCTTTTGAAGTGTCAATATCCAAGGGTATCAATACATATGATACAGCTGAAATATATGGTAATGGTGAAAGGTAAATCAAGAGAGAACAAGAATGAAAGAAAAATGTTGAAATACATGTTTGTTTTAGTGAACGTTGTATTGCTCGGTATAAAAAAGATCATTCAAATACACATGATATCGTTCTTGCTACGAAGTTTCTTCCATTTCCTTACAAATTATCTTACCCAAGTTCATTGATTAATTCACTTCGAGCAAGTTTGGAGAGATTACAGGTACTATAGCAAGTCTTATATGTTGATCATGTAATTGAACGAATGAAGAATATTTCTGAATCAGATTTCTTTTCTTTTTTTGTGAATTTGTTGCAACATATTATTTATATGTAATTGAGATTCTCAACTTCGATAAATCATGATGAAATGATATTGACATTGCTACGATTCTAGTGAGATATCTATGTACTTGGATTGTGTTTGTTCTTTCTATATCTGTTTGATTTAGTTTTATTTTTACTTTCTTCATGTCACAAGCTTGAAAGTTCCTTATTAGAAATATTCGAAAAGTTTGATTTGCAAATAACATTTTTTTTTCTTTCAATATCAGGTTGGTTGTGTTGATCTCTATCAAATTCATGGGCCTTTACATTTACGTTCGATTGAAGTTGTTGCTAATGCATTGGCAGAAGCAGTTAAACTTGGTTTAACAAAGACTGTTGGTGTTTCTAATTATTCGATAGGTGAAATGATCAATATGTATGATTGTCTACAAAAACATGGTATTCAACTAGCATCGAATCAGGTTGAATTCTCACTTCTTCGACGCTCACCAGAAACATCTGGACTTATCGCTGAATGTCATAAACGAGGTGTTGCTGTTCTCGGATATTCTCCTCTTGTATGTTGTTAAATCATATTTATTCATATGTTATTCTCATTGCAATGTACGTTTCCCTATTCACTAGGCTATGGGTCGTCTTACGGGTAAATATTCAGAAGCTAATCCTCCACCTTCAGGTCGTTATTTTTCAAATGTTAACATGGCTGAATTAGAGCCAATATTAGAAACAATGCGACGCATTGCAAACAAATATAATGTTAGCGTTTCTGCAGTGGCTTTGAATTATGTCATATGTAAAGGTACAGAACCTTTGATCGTTTTTCTCGTGTCATATAGTCTACCATATTATCTAGTAGAAATTTCTTTCATTAAAAAATAGAAATCTAAAACATGAATTCGAATAAATAGCCGTCTCATATTGGATTGTGCTACTACAAGGAAGATCATATCCCAGCTCTACTCGAGAAAATCAAAGAGTGGGTGTGATAGATGGTCACGATAGTAGATGGAGTCTGATATTCTTAAGTAAAGACTGGGTGACATTCATCAGTTCGTGAAGATTTTTTTATCTCATCTTTGATAGTTGGTAATAATTTTTTAAATGCTAACATGGCATCTATAAACACCTACGTAAGAGCAATATGAAGAAAGAATATTTAATCAACTAAGACATCAATGAACCTATAATTATATGAGGGGGTGTACAATGTATTTTTAAAATGTTTGTCTTCGATACGACAGGCACCTACAACAGAAGATACACATCTACGATCTTAAGATATGTGCAAGCTAGAATTACTTTAAATTTTTCTCGAATGCAGGGAAGGATAAGTGAGCTACCATAAGTTTTGTCGCGAATCGAAATATTATTTTCATTTTAAAATTATGAAATTTAAGCAAAAAGCAGTGCATGGAAAATTCTATATCAATGAAAAAGTGATTTCGAAAAATATGTTCTTCTTGTAATGATTTACATAGTATCTCTTCTTTTTTAAGGTGTTATTCCATTGGGTGGTGCTCGAGATGCTAAACAAGCTGAACAGAATGCTGGTGCTTTAGGATGGCGTTTAACAAACGAAGAAGTCATTGAACTTGAAAGTCATCATGTTACTCCGATCACTTCATTCTGGGCTCGGTTTTTTCAACATGGTTAGCAATGCCATACGTTTACTATTTCTTTTTGATTGACTCGTTTTCATAATCGATAATGTATAGTCATGATATGCACCATTTCGATTCATTTTTATATCAATGCATGACAGTATAAAGTTTCGAAGAATTGAAATTATCTAGTTTGATCATTTATCATATGAAAATAAAATGCATTTAAAAAAGAAAAAGGAATGTTTAGATGTTAATCAAAGAAATAAACTATTGATTTCTACCAGTATCCCAATTTATTCATTATGCATAAATCAAGTATTGAAAACTTAATTACATTATACAGTAAAACGGACGAAGAGAAACAAAATCATAGAAACAACATTTCAAATACTTAAATACGGTACTTTTTACACTTGTATAAAGTTCGTTCATCTATTTCTAATACTCTGCTGAAATCTACAGGGTGAAATTTAAAACAAAAAAACATACTATCGAAGAAAACCAGATGATCTACGTCTACGATTCAGTCAATAACATTCTCGTGTCGACTAGGTATCGAAGTCTATGGGACCCTCATTTCACGATACTCAGACTAATCGATCGCTAGTAAACGTATTTTTACATACACAATGCCAATTTTCAAGTAGGCGCTGGAACAAAATCTTTGACTTGCTACATAAACGAGTATTAAAATGGCTGACACTCATCGTGTGATTGTTCCAATCTCTGTTGAATATTGCATTTACTCAAGTAAGACATTTAGAATATTTTTAACATGCTATTCAGTTATATTCATATAGCAAATACAGAACTTAATCTTAGAACAATCAAAATAAATGTTTAGCAATTGTAGAAGTGATTGAAAAATGCACTTCATCCATTCAAACAATGTTCTATTATTCAGAAAAATGACTTAGTTTCAAAGTTTTATGAGAGTAACTCTATTCGTGTATTTAATATTAATCCAGAGACAGAAAGAAATGAATGATATATCTAAGAAACTTGATGACGATATTGATCTTATCCAGAATCTGAATAACTACTGTTGAAACATAAATTTTCAAAAATAAAATAAAACATGATTGATAGATGTTTGTATCTTTTTATTTCATTGGTATCTAAGGACAAACATTTTACCTAATGTTTACACTGGTTGTACAATTTTTTCTAATCATCTCTACCCGAATCACGAAAAACAACGATAGTTTTTCAGTATTTGTAATGCACCAACAAAGTATCGAAATATCATTTGAAATCATTCTAATTTCCAGACACGTCACTAGACCAAATATTTGCATGTGTGAAGTAGACAAAGTTCCAGCGAAATCATCAATATTTACTACAGCTCTTCTTGTTCATCTAGTGAGACGCTAAAAATCAATCCATTGAATTCAGTAGTAGGAATTGTATCAATCCTAGTAGGCAATTAATGTTGACTTTTATGAAAGGATTATTGCTCTTTGTTTTCAATAAAAAGAAAGATAAATATATGGATTGTTATTCGTATTGAAATCTTGTATTAACACACACTATATGTAAGGAAGCTAGTGTCCAACTAATATTTTTGTTTAGCAAAAAATCATTTGATATCTTTGTCATTATAATTATCACTAGTTTATCTCAACATTGTATTCCTAATGGTAATATCGAATTTTGTATAAGGAACATACGTATATATGAAATGAAACAACCGTACGCTAGTTCTTTCTTTAATCTGTTTCTATCTGCAATCTCATAAGTAGAAACGTGTCATTGATCAATAAACTCGTGTTATTAACTGTGTCAGCTATTTAGTTAGATAAGCGTTTCTCAAGAAAAACTTGCAGGATTCATTGACATGTTCATATCTTAGTGTTTGAACCATATAGTAAATTGAACTGTGTAAATATCGGATTTAATACACATCATCAAACAGATATTGGAATAGAACTTCGTGAAACAAAAACAAAATCATGTACGTAGTCTATTCAAGACTGTTTTACTTCATACGTATATAATAGCGATTACAAACATTGACGATCATTTCTAATTACTGCAAAATTACGATAGAAGCATTTATTTTAAAATTTTCCTCAATAATTAGATACATATATAGCATCGACCGTAGAGAAACACATTTTTTAATTGAATATGTGGCCATGTTCGATATGAAAATTTTTCTCGACTCAAAGATCTAACCATTCGTATCTATTTATTGTAGAATCAGATCGAGTAGAAGAATTAAGTATAAATGTGTGTTCAGTATTACATATCTAGCATTATCATAATGATTGTTATCGAGGAATTAGTATTAATATTTTGATTTATTCTATGTCAGAACAAGTTGATGTCAAATAAAAACGAAACACATAATTTGTAGTAATATATAGGAATGTGTCATGTCATCTTTCGATATATTTCATGGATGAATTCTCATGTTAGAAAATCTATACTTCTATCTCTCCGATGTAAAGATAGCCGAGTCTTTGTCAACACCATCATGAAGGATATTAGTTTCGATAAAAAAAAATTTTTTTTAAATTAAAATACATGTAGAAGAAAACAACTTGAAATCAAGTCTTTCCATTAGAAACGTGATATTTCATTTATTACCGAGTTTTTTTCCAAAATGTTTGTCATTTTCCTGTTTGATGTATATAATTTCTGAATAATAAATTTCAAGGGGTTGTTATCGATTGTTCTCCATTTGTTTTTGATCGCACATGACATGACATTTGAATGATGGTTTGTATTTCGCATATTGCTATTCGTTTTTCCTCGAACGAACATACCACGCTTCAAGATGTAACATGACCCATTCTCTCAATGAAGTTCCATTGCTGCTTTTGAATAAAAGAGTATCAATGTAACTGGAGTACCGACTCTTAAAATAACTGAACTTTTCTTTGCTTCAAATGTAGGTATTTTGGAACCGTCCTCTTCATCCTGGAATGACTCTTTAACCTAAACATGGCTAGATTTTATTTCACTCATTCGATATTTAAATCAATAGATGAATTACAATAGAAAAAAAACAATCGAAAATGATTTCTTATGGAAGATATGTTCTCGATAGAAAATCTTCAGTCAAAATCATTAGCGTTCCATGTTTTTATGATTCGATGAACCGTATCAATTTTAAATCAGTCGAAAATGAATGCAATCAGTTTATTCGAAGAACTATAACGAATCCACTTTGATCGATTTCTTCAAAATTGATTTCTAATCAGTCAATACACTCGATGAGATCTGTTGTTTCGGTACCAACAAGCTATGTATTGAGATTATATATTTACAAATGCAGTTCCTCGGAAATCGCTAGGGTACATAAATCATACTTATTTTCTTTTATAGTATGTGTTTCTTTAAATATACGTTTATTGATTGTAAAATATAAATCATAGATAAACACAAAACTAATCATAATCAACACTGTAAATTACTCTCTATGATTGATGATAAACTGAACAAATTCTTTTTTTACTATTTGTTATTTTAATCATTGAAGCAACAGATTTCATCATTCGTGTACTTTCCTATGATGTTAAAGTACACATACGAAGTTTTAGATTGAAATCAACTGAATTAGTGCACCTTTGATAGATTCTATTTTCTTTTCTAAAATAAAGTGGAAAACTTAAAACACGCAACAATACATTCAACTTAATAGCTATCCTTGATAGAACGCATACGATGTCTTCTGAGATCATCACATGCATGTGTCTCGATTAGAAAGCATGGATCTGAAAGTATACTGAACTGAGAAAAAGTAATGTTTAAACTTGAATGATGCTACATAATTTTTTCTATCGTAAGAATTCATCTTTTTCTTTCGATTCACGATTTTCTTAGACCGAGATCAATCTATCAAATAAAGTTGCTTTGCTTCACCTGAATCACTAATTGCTAATTCGATATTCTTTGCTATATCTTTTCGAAAAATCTGACGATTACGTGCATAATAATCTAAAGTTTAAACCACTTCGAATATAATAGACCTTCAACAAAAATAAAAACTGGAAAATATGCTATTAGAATTGACTAATAAGAATATTGCCATCTACTTTCTTTTTAATTTATATCTTTTGTGACCAATAATCATGGTTGATAATTGATTGACGTCATCATCGTGCATGCTGGATTCAGTTAGATGAGGATCAAATATATTTGCAAAACTACTCATAGTATCTCAAATTTCATGATACACGCAATCGTTATCCCTCCTTTATAAAAATTGAGTAAAAAATAAACAGAATAAGAAATTTTAAGTGATATCAGAAGATTAGTATGCAAGACGATTTGTTCAAATTTTCATCAACGTCGATCATGTTTCGCGTGTTACTTATTATTCACAAGATTAAAAGAGAAAAGAGAGACAAAATTTAATAGCTAATGAATAATTAGACGATAAAAGCACATCATATAAACAGTTACTCTATTGAAACTATCATTCTATTGCATTCTAATCTTTCTATATAGTTCAAACATCGTTATGGTCTCTATCATGAAACTTGTGTGCATTATCGGTAAGTGATTTTTTTAAATAGTTTACATTTTGATTTTCATCCTGATTCCCTATTTAAGGTTTAGCGCTCGTATCTATCGTTATGTGTATCGAACAAGAAACATTAACAATGATGTCATCCGACGAACAACCGTTAGCATTCGATAAACGTCGTATTGATCCAAATGCCCGTACATCAATTCCACTGTTTCGTGGATCAAATTTAGGTATTTTCGTTCGCAAACGTCCATTCAACTCTGCTTTTGAACATGCTGTCTTACGACGACGAGATCCAAATTCAATATTAGCCATCGGTGAAGAATTTTTGGCTAAAATAGCAAACAAGAACGAGCAATATCAACGTCGTTTTGAGGATTATTCAGAAAATCCAAGTCCCATGTTTGGTCGATAATGAGTCTTTTCTTGTATACGATTGACGCGAGGCATATTATAATAAAAAATATTATTTAAAAAGAACAGATTGGTTCTAGCTAACAATATTTCATCTAACGATAAGCACGAATTAAATTTTATCAACAAAATATTTTCATGTCAATGTTTTCAATACTAATCATTGATTAGTAGTGCTCTAAGAAAATGATGTCGAAGTAAAGAAATCGTATGTTTTCTTTTTTTTCTGCAATAGAATCAGTTTTGGTAGTAATCATCCGATTAGACAGTCACTATGTGAAAATTTTCTCTATGGCATTCTCTGATGATTCACATTCAGACTCGACAAATCGTTGTTCTATGCAATCGAACGGCTCTATATGCTGTCACTGTAAAATAAGTCAATCATTTAAAGTAAAATGATTAATACTATTACATATATTTGTACTTGAATTAATCAACACCTTGAATATACCCTATACATGTATAACGTGCCCCTTTGATATTTAACTGCTGGTTTAGTCTATTCAATTGAGATTTGCTTCAATTAGTCTAACTGATGAGTGTGAATTCCTATGAATAACTGAAGATTGTTGAGCGAGTAGAATTTTACATAAGAAAATATTCTACTCAAGTCTACAATAAGTTTCCCATGAAGTGCATAGAAAAATAGTGGTGAATCTTTTGAGAAAATATTCACTGTCTTTCGTATTATCTGGCATAGCTATTGCAACCAAACCCAAATACAATCGTCAAAAATATAACTATAATTCATTAATATACAAAGTACTCCATATTATTAATGAAAGCGACAATGAATTTGTGTATAAAATACATTTTATAAATAGTATCTAGAAAAGAATATATCCGAAAAGTGAGAAATTGTTTTTTTTTCTCAAATCTCAAAAAAAATCACACTACATGAAAGCGAGATTTTCGGAAAATTTAAAACTTCGACGCTTAATGAGAACTCATCGAGTATCTGACAATCTTTCTTTTTAGATTTTGTAATCATCACAGCTAAATCCAGTTTGTATTGATACCTGCGAATAGAAAGTTCAAGTAAACGTGGTGAATTATTATTTGATTTAGAAATTTCTCTCGTTCGATGTAACAATCCCAAAAATGAATTTTCATATACTGTTCTGACTTTGGAAAACAACCCCATTTCACTTTTTAGGAATTCTGCAATCATAGATTACCATCTATACAAAATGCATTCAATCAAACATCTTATTAACCATTGAAAAAAAGTTCTACTTGAATTAATAAAATATCAATACTTCAAATCTTAGAAAAAAAAACAAGTCTGAAATGAAATTTATCTTACGATTTTGATGGTAAACCGGAAAATTATCAATATAGATTTATTCCTGTTTCAAGTATTAAAGAAAAGGAAAAAGAAAATAATTTGCCAAAAAATTTATTTAAAGTCGATTAGCATCGGTAGGTACATTAGGTCTGATGTAAATATCGACCGAAAAATGCATCAGCTCAATGCGAGAGTAAAAATATAAATAAAGATGTAATAACGTCAAAAAAATAACTTGAAGAATGATTTAATCGAGCATTCGAATGTACAAAATAGTATACTTGTGCCGAATATTCAGATGAAACTATTCATCTCTTTTATTGTCCTTAGCATTTTGATAAAGTCATAAATCTTGTGGCTAAAGCTGCACAGGAGGTGGGTACACATGACTGTTTTGTATTTGGTTGAAAGATTTTAATATTTACACCAAGTTGAATTTCCATTGGTTTACTATGAATGTAATCGTTCAATAGAATATTCTTAAGGAATGATTGGCTCATGATTATCTGATGAAATGAATCTACTAGCTTCAAGTAATTCACTTGCATTTTTGTAAGGGACTAACTTTTTGAAAAAGAAAGACGTATACAAAATGAAATGACTCAAAGAAAACGTGCAATGATTTACCTCGAAATAAACCTTATTTTCTCAACGGATTCAACGATATTTATTTTTAACAGCATTAGAAATAATATTATGAAAAGATTTGCAAATCATGTTCTTGTATGTGTCTTTAATTTTCCATCATTCTGTTTTTGAATAAAAATAAAAAAAGAGAAATGCTGCTGAGAACCATAGGCTTGCTATCTAACTGAGATTGTGATGTATTTTTAATGCGTTGTTGTAATTCAACGTTTCATACGCAAAAGCTATCGCCGAATATACCAGAACATTTAAATAATCAACAACAGATTTATTTGTATTTTACAATAAATGACAAAAAACTAAGGATGTGCAAAATAGAAAAATATGAACTTTTATAGAATAAATAAACAGAATAAAGTTCAATTTACTAGCAATATCGAATAAATAAAGACATTAAAAATCTAAATTTGTACGCATACTCTCTCTTTCTCTCAAATTTGCTTTTCATAGAACAGACAAACATGTGTCGTAATATGAAAGAATATTTTAATAGATTCGACTGTGTTATTCAAATCTCGAGACAAGAACTTCAAGAAATAACTTACCCAATGAAATGTTCCCGATTATAGTCTTACGAGATGAGTCTATGATTCCTTCGTCTCTAATATAATTCATGAGATGGTATTGATTTTTTATAATTACGATGAATGATAGGTTTAAATAAAAATCTAACACATAAACCTGTACTATACTAATTGTAACCGTATTATGTTAAATCATAGTTCTATTCTTTGACTTCAAACAATCGAGTATGACAATGTAACCAACATAGTTTGCCTCGTTACAAATTTTTTTCTATTATAGTCTTCATTTGTTGTATATTTAAATACAGTAGATAAATAGAAACAACAAATAATCGTACATCGATCATCGACTCTCTTTTTACCAATAATATGAAACATATTAGAATCATAATTTTGCCATGTTTGTTTATTCTATCAAAGATTAACATTCATCGTATTCTCATTTGAATTTTCTGATGTCTGTCTCGATAATTGATCCATTCATCGTCACTGTGCTGCTTTGGCAGCAGCTCCCGATTATGCTTTACTATCAGAACTTTGTCTTTCAGGTGGTTGAGATTGCTCTGCTTATGAATTAGATGAGAATAGATTTTTCAATCGATATTCTCTATCAACTCCGGCAAATTTTACATTGTTATTTTTATATTTGAATTAAAATTTCTCATATTTAGAAGGGAAAATTATACATTTTATACTCATGTCAGTAGTTTGATCTTAATCATCACTTTCTTTTTATTGAGAAGAATGAATGAATGCAATTTCTAAAACAAACAAACCAAGAAAAAAAAAGATACGACAGAGGGCAAAAATCTACTAGAGAAAATGACGATGCAGACCATTCCAGACGACAGAAAATAGCAAATAATAATAATAAACTAGAAGAAAATAATATATCGTCATCGATTTAGTTGACTGACTTTGTTGACCATGTAACATTTATATACAAAACAACATACATACATACACACATACACATACATAGACGAGAAGAAAAAAAAAGAAAAAGAACACAGGATTAATGTAGTTCATATACAAAAAAAACACAAGAAAAGGATATGCGTTCTATTGAATATATTTAATACTGAGGTTGAATTTCTGTGATCGTAACAGCAACAGCTGGAATCGCAAATGGTTGATGTGAACGAATTTTAGCATGTGTAAGAAGATGTTGCTTGAGATTAGTTGATTGAGCGAAACGACGACTACAACCATCAAATGGGCATACATAAGGTTTATCGCCTGTATGAATTCGAACATGTGTACGTAAATTGAAATCAAGTGAAAAACGTTTTCCACATCCTTCGAATGGACATTGAAAAGCTTTTTCACCAGTGTGTACAAGTTGATGTCGACGTAGTTTCGAACTTTCAACAAACGATTTTTGACATTCATGACAAACATGTACACCTAAAAATAGACGCAATTAGAGTCATCATTTTGAAATAGAACATTTGAAATATGAATCTATTTTAAACTAGGGTAAGATCAACTAGATGTGACTGAAAATACGTATATAGATTCATTCATCTATTAAAACAGGATCCATCCAGATCTATGAGTAGAACTTGTCAGATAAAGTTCAGACAATTCCTGAACTAAATTTGTTCTGCTTGATGAAATTTGTTCATATTTCTGATATGCTCTATCTCTATACACTTCAGAATCCTAGTTTTAGTTCGTGTTTCACACAGCCAGAGCATTGTCTTTCAAGTCGAAACTTACGTGGTCCATGCGTATGTAAATGTTTATTCATTGAGGCTGTGTCACGAAACATTTTTGTACAACCTGATTGTGGACAACGTATGGTTTTGGGTTGATCATCTATAGGCAAATGTGTACGTCGTTTACGATGTGGTTTAACTAGATTTTGTACGTAATCCGGATTAGAAAAGTCAGCTGGAACCATTAATGATGGATCATTATCGAGCGGATTAACAATATTACTTAAATTATTGTTCGTATCATTACCAACACCTAAATCATCGAGATCTTCATCGTCCGATGATTCGTCATCGTCTGTATCACTTTTATCGTGTTTAGTTTTATTTTGAGAATTTACTGCCATCGTTGTTGTTGTTGTTGTTGAACGACGTGTTGTCGTAGATTTTTTCATATTTGTATTTTTATTTGTTGGTCGACGTGATCGTCCTCGAGCACTTTTATTTATTAATTGTGCAACATCATCATCATCATCATCGTCATCGTCGTCATCGTCCATATCCGATAATTGATTATTTTCATCATCACTATCGAGTGATTCATCATCCGACCCACTTTCATCATCGGAATCTGTATCTGAATCATCTCCCGTTGGATCATGATGTAATGGATTAACACCTGCTTGACAAAGTGCTTGTAAAATAGCTGCTTGATCATATGATGTCGTTGGATTGCTAGTCGCTGATGAATTATCTCCATTTTTACTGCCCATAATAACTATACTACCACCCGTACCAAGATTCATTTTCGTGGATATGTTCGATGCAATTTGTGGATTATCTTGTTGAGACGACACTTTACCAGTACGTTTCCCACGTAGAATATTATTAGATTCGCCTTATGAAGAAAAAACACAACACATATACATATAAAGTTATGTGACTACCTCTAGTAGGAAAAACATTCTTAACGCAATACCTACTGGACTAACATGTGAATTACCATGTATGTTATTTTGCAAATCACAAGGTGATCAGTTTTTTCTATCTATTTGCTCGCTCTAAACTATAATTGACGTTTAGCAGCGAAACGTCATTGATACACAATATGCAACCTATGCCTCCTGAATAATATTGTTCGTCACGCTTTTGTGAGGCTGTCTTTCTTTTAATACTCTTCTACTTCAAAACTCGTCTTTGATGTTTTCTTTCTCTTCATCGTCAATACATGTGTAGATATTTTCTATAGTTTTATTTTAAATAATACCGATTTCTAAAATTTTGGAATTACACTATGATCAGCATCAGCAGTTAACGCTCACGATCTAATCTCCTATTTTTCATCTTTCCTTGTCGAAGAACAGGATTAAGATTTTCCGTCTCCAGTGAAATCGATCTAAGAATATACGTGCCATGCTAATAATAAAGCATAAAATAGAATAGAATTCACTATTATTTCAGTATGAGTCTATGATATTCGAAAACATTGTCTAGAATTTTATTGATAGAATATTTTTTTGGAGAGAAATAAACAAACTATAGTCATGAAACTAGTAAAGGCTATTCTGAAATATTTTCTTTACAGCTTTAGTTAACTAGAGCTCTGTGTAACAACTTGTGACACGAAGACAAGTACATGTAACGAGGAACTCAGCATGTCATTGAACAAGTGATTGATGACTATAAATGTTCACCTTTCAATAGACAATCTATTGAATATGCATCAAATACACTCGATACTCAGCACATGTGATATTCAAATGAAGAATAATATCATCTTATTCATATACCTGACATTTGTTGTTGCTCTTCCATTTTCATTCTTCTATTTGGTTTTATTCCTGTTGCTGATCGTCCTCGTTGATTTTGATTCATATCATCTGTAGACTCGGATAGAATATCATTTGATTTATTATTATTATCCATTGATGATAAAGATTTATTCGTTAGGGATAATTGTTGCTTCGGTTTTCGACCACGTCGTTTCGGTTCCATAGTTTGTCCTGTTGTTGTTATAACAACAGCTGTAGATTTCGGTCGTCGACCACGTTTCGCTGGTATATTTGTCGTCCATATTGAATCATCATGATATTGATGTGTTTGATGATTCAATGATATTATATTTCCGTGAGCAAGTGTAGTTGTGGTACCATGACCACCCCCACCTCCACCAGTGGCTTCATCGATTTCATAATCACCTGATTCGACAAACGGAATATCTTCATCCAAATAAACAGGATTATCCATTAGTACATTATTATTAATCAAGTTTTTTCGAGGAAACCGTATTATTTGTATTGCTAGACGAATTTGTTGTTAATCGATCTAATGAATTAAACGAACGTGATCGACCGAGAGTTTCAGGATTTGAAGCTAAAATAATAAATATAACAACATAATAATCATGTAATTCTTTTCAATGTATCAAATCAAACTTTTGAGACAATCATCAATGATTATATCAAAATGGAATTTGATTTTAGTTTTTCGAGATTTTAGACACTACACAATTAGTTTAGAAAATTGTGCAGAAACACGATCTCGAACCTAAGCGAATCCATGCATTAAACCAATCGTTCAAAATGACTTACGTGTTTTCGACAACTGTTGTATTATACTATGACCGTAACGATACCAAGCAAGAAAAATAGTAAGAAGAGCAATTAATAACCAAATAAATAAATAACAAGTAAGACGAAAATCGAAGTTGAACTCTATTTTTGAAATTTTTTTTCTTTTCTCTAAAATAAATAACAGAATAATATTTTCATGTAAAACCAAAGAAATTTAGAAATTTTTCGTTGTTGTTGTTTTTTTTTGCGTTCTACATATGTTGACCAGTTTCTATTTCGTACCGAGAGACACAAAAGAAAGGAAGACGCACATAATTACCGCACAAACAAAAAAAAACAAAAACAAACATATACACAAATGATTATATTTAGGTTTGCGTTTATTTTTAATCTTTAATCCATCGATATATTTGCTTGTCCTTTATTATTATGATCTTCTTTCATACTTCGCTGA
The DNA here is from genome assembly GCA_900239685.1 of Rotaria macrura. Lineage (NCBI taxonomy): Eukaryota > Metazoa > Rotifera > Eurotatoria > Philodinida > Philodinidae > Rotaria > Rotaria macrura. The sequence goes on from OENT01000046.1 coordinate 100,184, forward strand.
ATATTTTCAAGAATACGTGTTGTTTCTTCATCATCATCAACATGAGGAGCAGTTGTAGTTGAATCTTGACGGCGATTATTATCACTACTAGTATTAGGACCACTACCATTTTGTTTCGGATTCGATGACGAATGTGTAGGTGATTGAGAATCATGTCGATGACGATGATGTCGACGTGATGACGGTGTTCGCGATCGACGATGACGACGTGATGAACCCGAGCTACATCAGAAACAATCATTGCATGAAAACAGATTAAATTGAATTTTTGCCTTCAATCACAATCGTTTGTCTACTCGATAGTGCAAAGCAAATAATGATATGCACGAATTTCGATTACATGAGGATGTTAAAAACATCGGTAATTTCTACCATTCAAGAGAGTTCTACGACGAGTCTTTCACACATGATAGGTCTATCTACGCATGGCAGATATGTCAATTTGGTCTATTGAAAAAATTCTACTAGCGATTCTGTAATATCAGGTTTCAATCTATCGAACTGTGATCAACATAGACAAGTATATGTGTAGAATTTCAATGAACTAATTCCATTATCACAATAGTTATTGTTCACTTAAATGAAAGACAAGCGTTCATGGACCTGATGAAATCGAATACAAAATACTCTCTTTTCTCTCGGTTTTGAAAGTCTATGCAAACAATAAATGACATCGACAATCTACTAAAGCTTTTCTCTTCGAGAGAGAAAACTATATGTATTAATCTTTCTACTATCCTACGCGACAAAATAAAATCCATTTCGGTACACATCTTGTCCTTTTTATCAATAACAAACTCAGTAATCCAGTATGCAAGGAAAAGAACGTCTAAGTTGCTTACCTATCTAGTTTTATACGAAATTATACTATCTTTTTCAGCAACCTCATGTCCTCCATCCCTTACAGATAATTTTGAAAAAGAATTCCACTTTGTTAAATGATTTACCGTGAACGAGAACGCTTATGACGTCGCCGTTCTCGAGAATGTGAACGTGATGATCGATAACTACGAGAATGTTTCGATGAACGATCTCTAGATCTGTATAAAAATAAAAAATAGAGCAATCGTATCAAAAAATGAACGATGTCTGATTGAATTAATGTACCTTGATCGTGATCGTCGTCGATCTCTATCACGACTAGAAATCTTTTTTGATCGACTACGACTTCGACTACGTTGTGAAGTACGATAATCTCGACGAAAATGATCACTACCCTCTTTTTCTTCACGATCATTCCTTGAAGATGGTGAACTGAAAACAAAACGAAAATAAACAGCATCATTTTTAGTTTTTTTTTTTGTCGTTATGCTACTTACCCTCGACGCATTCTTCTTTCTGAATCACGCTTTTCATTGAATTCAGCGACACGGTTTTTTAAATCAGCTAATTTTTCACGTATTTGTATAAAACCCAAATGTAATTTTCCACCGAAATGATCGGCCAATCGACGATCATTATCATGTATGCCTAAATAAGCTGAGCATACTTCGCAGACACGTAATTTTTGCTGTTGATAAGTTGATGCTGGCATGGTAGCTCGGAATTCTTGTTCAGAATCTGATTTTGCTTTTCGTAATTCTTCAACTTCATCTAATAATTTCATCGATTCATCGACTAACCCTTGAGCACCTAATTCTTCAGCTCTAGCTAATTTCGTACCAATCTGTTCACCTAACTCATGAATAGAATTCATCTAGATGAGAAACAAAAACCCCGTGTACAAATAAAACCATTATCAAAGAAGAAACAACGAGATAACGTACTTTTCTTGCAGCTTCTTCACCTAATTCTTCTTGTGTTTCACGAAGTTTTCGTTTTGCATGTTCAGTTTTTCGATCAGCTTCAGCAACGAATTGGTTTAATACTTCTAATGCCTAATATTGAATGTTGAAAAAAAAACAATAAAAAACAACAAATGCACAACTCTCTTATCAATTGCAAGTTCAATCTTACATCCATTTCATAATATAAATTTCGTGCTGCAGCAGCTCGTTCGTAATCAGCACGTAAGGCATATTCATGTACTTTTGCACATTCACCTAAATCAACTCTCTAATATTGAAAATAAATGAAGATGCTTCTAGATATATATTTCCAAGTAGAGAAAATCATACGTACTGTTCCAGATAGAATTTCATGTGGACAACAATTCAGTAAAAATGGTCGGCATACACGACGATCTTCAAATGACATACTGGACTTGGTCACGCCTAGAATACAATTCGAATTTTAAAGTTTGAAAATTCTATCGAACATATATTTATCTAAACTCTCTCTCATGATAATACTTACCTGAACTCCTCGGAATATTATTCATACGTACCCTCGAATTTTTAATTTTAACCAGAGGAGCCACTTTCTCGTTTTATCTATATACTCACAACAGTTAGTTTGGAGCTGCTGCTGCTGCATGTAAGACTTATCAAGCCTAACATGGACAAATTCATCATGACATAAGCTAAAAACATAGCGTTCAGAAAAGAGTGATAGAGAGAGATAGTTTACGTTGAGGGACAAAATGTTTTATCGACGATAGACAAAGAGAAAACTAAAAAAAACAAATAACACTCACGAGTTCGCCCAATGTTAAACATAGTAGGTAATCATAATCAATGAAAAGTGGACTCTCTGCGCCTTAAATGAAGAGAAACAGGGCGCTACTATTAAACAACACAAAAATTCAATGTTTAAAAATTCAATGTTTAAAAATTCATGCTCTCAAATGGATCAAGTTATTTTTCGAACTGAATCACAACAGATTTCTTTCGAATATTCTAATTAACATACCATTATCAGATCCCATCAATTGATCAAGCATAGCCCGAATTTGATCACGAGCAGTCATCGATGCTTATTATTCAGATAAGACAAATACAACAAATCTGAAATTTAAAATCAATATGAAACGTCATCGACGTTGATGTAGAAGGTGGCGCTTCATCTCTGAACCGAAATGCACATTGTGTCTTATGCATCTCTTCCGTGCCGTAAACGCGATACCTGCTTATTTTTTATTGTTTGAAAACACCATGACTATATTTCTTTGTTGAAACATATGGTGGAGGTTTGACAAACGGTTATCATAATCTTTGTCTCGGATATTTTCAAAAGATATTAATGAAAATGATTAAAGAAATGAAAATGTATCACTCTCATACTGTAACATGCTTTTTTCGAAATATCAATATAGATGTCACTATGTCATGTCTTCAAAGTGAACTCAAGCATTCAAATCAAAATGTGGTCTAGTCTTCTTCTTCTTCTTTTTTGATAGAAATCAAAATGATTACAACGAAAATTGAACTATTCAATCTTCCTAATTTTTCGACAACGATGCCTTATCCGTAACTTGCAGTTGATTTCATGCACAAATTCATTATTTGCTTTTGTTTGTGACCGTTCCATAGTGCATCGTTTCAATAGGGTTCTATATATTAAACAAAAGAATGAAAGGCTAGCTAGACTAAATCAGTGACCGGTGTTGCTTCATTGAATGCAACAACTGAGAAAGACAATGCTACTCTCCTTGCTAAGACTCACCTGTTCTGAAAATTCTGAAATTAACAGATAAGTTATTTTCAAGAAACTCGAATCAAAAGTGTCCAAGTTATCCTTCAGTATTGCTTGGAACATACGATGCGCCAAAACTCGTACCATGTTTTTTTCTCATTAATTCCGATTGATAATAATCGAAAAAACAATTCTTCCATTCCTGTTTACACAATCGCAAGCAGCGATAACTTTTCTTGGTATCAAAAAAAAAATTATCATTAACAACCAGAAAAGCTAATGTTACAGTTGCATCTATTTCATCGTATACGCGTTTCGGCATCATGGAAGGCAAAAACGTTAGTTACTACGCATCGATTTACGACTTATCTCAAAATATAGTTCTCATCGATTCACTTAAAAAATATTGCTCGATTAATCTAATTATGAATGAAACTAATCCATTGATTATATACTAATGCCAAGTTTCCATATGAGTTACGTTTGAAGTAGAGGGAATTACAATTGAATACAATTTAGATTGACAGAAAAAAGGAATTTTTCCACTGAAACTTTCAAAGTACATATAACTAGCCAATTTATATATACTCGAAAAGAAAGTACTCCATCGTTTTAATTACGATACTTAGGGTGTCAGAGAAGTGTTTTATTAAATATAAAACAGCGTCTATTAATTATAATAAATTTTCATGATACCACCGTGAATGAAAACATTTTACACAAATGTTTTGTATGAATCATGACCAATAAGTTCAATTAAAATCAGTAAATTGAAAGTAAAATCATAATCATAATGATTGTATACTGTTTCTAGAGAATTTAAGCATTAAGAAATATCCCTTTTTCAAATAGAATATATATTTAAAAATCACAATTATGCTTTTTTCCTATTCCGGTAACTGTTGACTTTTTACACAACTATGGATTATGATCTCCTCTGACTCTACACAGCTGTGAAATAAAAAGAAAAATCTTGCGTTTTTCAATTTGTATCACTTTACTCGTCCTGTTTCCCGTAATATGACCGATATTAAATATTTTGGGATCAACAGGTATAGATTCGAACATGTATGCACTAGATTTTTGTTTTCTATATCTATACTTGGCCATCCAATGTGTAAAGAACCTTTTGTAATCTGAAGCCGTCTGTTGATGATGGCCTTGCTATAGACACAAGATCACTGTACAGTTCAACAAATATAGCCCTTGACATAGACTTTGTCTATGACCTTGTGTTCTGTTCCCTTACCTCTTGTGTTACGAAGTACATGCAGCAAACGAAAATCGAACATATTTTTTGATGATCGATGAGTTGACTATGAGTGAAAAATGTAAACGTAAAGTTCTTTAATCATTTGTTACAATAGCAACGAATATAAGCTTCAATCGAAAAACAAATCTGATTGAATGAGTATTTCATGTTGTATAGATGAATGATATTAAATGAGATAAAATACTTTCGTGGTTTTCTCAATGTGTAGGTACTTTTATCGCTCTTTAATGATATAAGTTCTATTGAAAACATTACAATCATTTTTGAGTAGGTTTACAAGACAAGAATAAATCATAATTGGATACTATCAAAGAAATATCTTATTTGAAATGACACACAATAGAATAAAATAAGAATTTTTTTTTATCTCCTTGGTTTCTATCTAAAGAAATCTCATTTAGAATAAGAAATAACACACACAACAAACATTTTGATATTGTCAAATCTAGGATAAAGAAATATATGAATTGTTGTCATCAGCTGACTACTTTTTGCTGGAAGCAGTAGCTAGAAAACGCAAGAAAAAGAATGATTACAAATATTTCTGAAATAAAGGCATATGTATGTATGAACTGTACCTTATTTTAAGTGTTGATCAGTGGCGGGATGATACTTTTGTACTAAAGGACCAATGAATCGATGGTACAAAAGATGAGAACCACCTTTTGGTCCTGGCACCATTAACCATACAAGAAAAAGACATTTACCAAGCCAATAGAAAGGTAATGTTTGAAAGAACGTATATCCAATGTATTCAAAAAATCCAAAGAAAGCATAAACAATCCAATAGATTAACCATTCAGTATCATCCTTTGTCACTTTCGATTCAACAGCCAGTACCCTTTTCAAAAAGAAACAACAATATATTGGTTTCTAAATATAAGTTGAAAAGGAAAAACAAATAACTTACGAAGCATAAGCAGGATACAGAAATCCCAAAAAGTTACAAAAAAAATCGTTAGCCCAACCAAATGTTAGATAAATAGCAAAGAAGCCAATTAAACCTAGTCACATGAAATATAATAAACATTTGATGAAAACAGTAAAAATTTTTAAAAAAATACCGAATGCAATCTGTTCACGCTTCACCTTGGTTTTCTTTTCAATCAATCCCCAATATGAAGTAAGCGGACCTTTATGTAAGTACGGTTCAAGTTTTGCTTCAACATTACGAATTTGATTTTGAACTGCGGCTGCCATTTTCTAACTCTCCGGAGGCCAATATGTAACCTATTCGAAACAACAAAACCACACTGGCAGAAGGAAAAAAGAGACGATGGAAAATAGTGTCGATTATTGGCAGATTGAATAGACCAATACAGAATTTTCAGAAGAATATATATTATAACCTATATCAATGATCAACTCGAGGGATCGATATGGTATATTATATTGATAATGGAAGTGCACTTTCTTTTTATATAACCATTAAGAATAGTCAACGTATAGAGAAACTTTTTCAGTGATAATGATATGAATAGCATTCTATTTTCAAAAATAAGAGAGAATCCAATTTTTCTCGACATTGCATATGGCAAACTTGAACACCGATACCTTTTATGTTGTATAAATAGAAGAAAATTTAGACTTTCTCTATCAAAATAATTAGCTAATTGAATAATTTGTACTATAGTATCCATGAAACTGCTCGAATTAGGTCACATATCTGGGATTACCTCGAACACTTATCAGTAGATGTACAGTTAATTGACTAGCTATGAAGATACACTGAGTTTCACAATGTCCTCGTTTATTTCTATAATACCTTTACCTGGATAGAAAGGAGAGTTCTTTTTATTACGTTGTACTAGAAGTAGTCATTTATTGCTACTTTACTAAACAAAAATAAATAAATCCTTTATTTGTAGATAATATAGGAGTAAACATTTCGTTTTTTTCGACCTAAAATTGAACTAAAAGTATTTCAGTATTACGGAACTTTCATCCTAGAGCATTTGTATAATTGAAACCGATCTGCTTTTCCTGAAATGAAGTCCTAAAGAAGTGAAGTCAACCGATGGTTTTACACTCATATTCAGGGGACTTACAGTAGACAGAAAGAGATTGAATTAAAACTAATATCACATTCATTGATCAGCATTAAAAACGAAGTAAACGTATGATTGTTTTGATATTTTTAATTTTATCGAAGAATTCACCCTAATTCCCTCTTCAGAACTCTAGAAATAAAAGATTGACTTCACGAAAACTTGATTTTAACAGGCATCAATATATGCCATAAAGTAAAATAATGATAGTAGAAAACAAACTGGAGTGTGCTAAACGAATTGTGGCCAATTTATTGTTGGAGCCCTTTGTTATTTCTAGAGTTCGGAAGGGTGAATTCTTCGATAAAATTAAAAATATCAAAACAATCATACATTTACTTCGTTTTTAATGCTGATCGATGAATGTGATATTAGTTTTAATTCAATCTCTTTCTGTCTACGGTAAGTTCTCTGAATATGAGTGTAAAACCATTAGTTGATTTCACTTCTCCAGGATTATGTTTCAGTCATAACAAATCCGTTGAATGGTACAAATGCTCTTGAACATGAGGTTCATAATCTCATAATAACTATTAGCCCAATTTTCGGTCGAAAATAACAAACCTTTCATTTCCTACAAATAAAGGATTCATTTATCTTTATCCTTTAGTACTAAGAAAGATAAAGGGCCACCCCTATCTTGCATACCTAAATTTATTGCTATAACCAATCGGAAATGAAAAAAGGAGAATAAATGATATATACAATTGAGGTCAAATCTGATCTCTTATTCGACAGATGGGTTTGCTCATAATTCATACAATGATAGTACTGCTTTCATCAATGACATAAGTTGTAGGTTAAAAATAAAATAGATGACGTTCTTTTCTTTCAGTCGTGAGTAAAATTATTTTTCAATGTTATTCGTTTTCATAGCAGATCAGTAAGACATCGATAAATTGCCAGTAGGCGTATATTTACTAAGAATTTGCAACATGTACAAAGATTGTGCAGTCATCTAGTGGCAGTCATGGAACAACATTGTTTGTTATTAACCTTGTTTTATTATTACATTGTTCAAGGCTCTTTTCTGCATTCCGAGGTCGTTACCATATTATTCTCGATTGTGTATAGAGCATATGTTGACAGAATTTTAACATTTTTCAGTTATTTTTATTTCAAGATCAAATCTAAGCTGCGATGAAAAACAATAGATGTCGATTTTTCATTTAGATATTTCTTCAGGAAAACATTCAATGTGCATGCATAACATTGTTTAGTACATTGAAGACATCGCCAAGTCTAAGTTCATCAATACAACATTCAGGACTTCGAACTAGAAATAGAATAAGAGTAGATTTTTTTAAGAATGTGTCTACTGATATTTTAAAAATATGTCTGACTACTATTAATTCTGTTTTGAAAATTGCTCACTTTAGTATGGTGCAATTGAAATATAGAGATCATACATTAGTTTACAATCAATTGGTTCATCATATTTTAAATTAAACCGCTTTGTCTAAATCGATTGCTAAGGCTTTCGTACTGTTCGGAAGTGCTTTCCATTTCAATATTTATATGGTATTGAGATATGATTCATCGATGTAGCAAAGTGATCTCTATTATAATGTCAACGTTGATGAACAATTTGTTAATTCTTACTTTTATTCCTTGATCAATGGTTGGAACGATTCAAAAGTTAACTTAATATTGAGACTTAATTTTCGTTTTTACAGTAATCTTTATATATTTAAGCTTTTTCTTTTCCATTTCACATTAGGATCGATGAATATCAAAACGTTTGAATAGGATATTTTTTGTAGCCTGAATTTTAATATAATAAAATATGGCTATATCTAAAGATTGAATTGCCATCTGTGTTTCTATCTATGCCTAATTTCACACGAAGGAAAGAATCGGTATAAAGACAAAGAAAAGAATGGTTTAACATATTGATGAATGAAAGGATGCATGTAAACTATTTCATTATCATAGCAACGAAGTTAATGCTTACTGGTATTACGTATGAAGTCGTTCTTGACATCTTTGGTATTGAATAAATTAAATAAGAGGAATTGTCTTTAGTTGTAATGCAAATCTGGAGACCACTTTACAAAACTGTCCTTTGTGGAATCGGCCATGTTTTCTATTAATTGATGTCAAGATATTTGATATTTAAATAACAATCTGAAGATTCTAACTAGGCATAGTTCATTCTAGTATTCGTTGAATATACAGTAGGTCACTGTTGCATACGAAAAACAAACTCTTTCATGCATGGCTAGAAGTGTCGGGAAAATTACAATAAACTAAAACAATCGTTACAAAAATATATATTCAAGATACTCCTGTCATGGTTCATCGGCAAATTTGAATCTCACTTATTTTAAGCTACAAAAATCGTATATAAAAATGTTGAATCAACAGTTCAATAAATGATCATGTTTTCGAATCATCTGGCCTAGAGTTCATAGCATCATTTCTTCCCATGCTATCGTTTAAAACCAATTGAATTCTGTAAATTATAAGTTTCACAGTTGTTATTAGATAGTATAAAAAAAAACTTGACGCATATATTTCGCCACTAAATAAGATATTGGAAAAACGTCTTGAGATGAATCATGCTAGTTTTGAGAATTTCTAATTCTTAAATTAAGTGTAATATTCAAATCGGTGCTTTGAATGTGATCAAACTTGTTTACTTTTATGAATAACGGAAAATATATCAACACCAATGTAAGCGTCACGGGTTGAATGAGACCAATGAATGAAGATTATCCTTATGATTTGTCTTAGATTAATTATTCAATGAACAAAAGTATCGAGAATGTAGTATAATAGAACATAGTGATTGACTGATATTTGTCAATTACTACATGCATCAGTATATTTTTGAAGATAAACAGAATTCATGCATTATAACGTGTCAGGAAGCCAGCAATTATCTTAATCTTAGCCCGTCATGCTTTCATATCAGTAATTCCAACATGTTTATAATTACACGTGTTAAATTTATCAAGCAAAAAACTAGTTTTCATATTCAAAACTTCCAAGTAAAAATTACGGAAAATATGAAGCTTTAGACGATCGTTTTAGATTGAGTTACACTGGGTTTGATCCAGTTTGTATGCATCTATTAATCTCAAAATTGAGTGTCGAATGCATTTGGATATGAAAAAATACATAATATAAGAATTTCAAAAAACACTCTTCCTTCAATGTCTAATCGAAATCATTGTACGAATATTACCAAGCATTTGTTTATTATCAAGTCAAGTCTTAGAACAATAAAGCTGCGTAATATAGACATTCATTGGAGCATGAATCACTCATGGATTGTTAACTTGATTTCACAACTAGTTTGGCATTGAAAATTTTAAAAGAAAACATATCAATCGAAAGAGAATTTCCAGTAGATTGTTCGTTTGTTGTACATTTTCTGATATTGCTTTTAGTTTCGTGCATGATCTCAAACCAAAACTAGTTCAACACGTCTGAATCAAAGGTATTTATGAGTCTTCTAGATTTCTTGATCATCATATTAAATATCTATCTTACTTTGCGTTGAGCAGTGTATGTGATCATAATAATAATGGGATAAGATTTTAAAGCAATAAAATTATCAATAAAATGATTTTTCTCAGTTATTCCTTTGAATAAAGAAAATATTTCAGCGAACTTTGGATTCGTATCCGAAAATTTATATCTGATCAACATTCATATTCGCAATATATCAGACAAGAAAACGAATGATGATAATATCATCATCATAAAAATCTGGGTTAGCCCATATACTCCTATTCATCACGTGAATGCTTATTGGAAAACACCACCATATGAAGTTTTTGATACATAAAATGGGTAGTGTTTCAATTGGAACTAAAGCTGACATCACCTCGACTAGAATGTCTTTGTGTACATAGGATAACTCATAAAAATATCTTGCGTACAATTATCTATGGTTTGTTCGAACAACATTACATGTATTACTACGAGTAGGTGTTCGACGATATGGGAAATTTGGAAAACTCGATTAATTCAATGATCGACTATTGAGAGTCGTTTTTACAAATGATCAATAATTATTTTCTGATCAGTATACGCATGGGAAAATGCAGCTGCTGATAAAATTTTTTGTTTCGATGAGTTTGAGAATGAATTTTTGATTTGGTCTAACTGAAACAGTTGAAAACTTGACTTAAGTTTTATTCACAAATATCAAATTTGTGCTTGCATCGTTAACGAACTGAAATAATTAAAATGGAAAGCTCAACAAATTTAACATTGAATCGACTACTGTGAGCGATGATTACGCTAATAACGTTCAACATCGTTTATTAAGATATCCACTGTCGCTATTTAGATGTACAACAAGTAACTTCGAGTACTCTATTCAATTTCAAATCTATGTTTGTATTCAAGTTGTAGATATCAATCAAATTGGATGGTTTTCTAAATTTCTTTTTCTTTTTAGCTTTCAATTCAAAAGATTTTCAGACAATAACTTGAAACTTTGATTTGGAATATGTATCTAATCAACAATTGGTGAGTCTTATCAACATTTTATTTGTATTTGAAATGTTTTGAGAAGTTTTAATGTAACTATTTTGAACAATGGTAATCATCAATACCTAAACCAACACTGCATTCGATTTACCAATAAATGTTTTACTGGAAAAAAACTGTCTTAGTAAGATTCAATAAGTTCAGTGGATGTTGTGTTTTTTCATTAGTAGTGTGTACAATTTTCTATTAGAAAGTTAGCAAACATGATAATTATCTTGCACTTTCCAATTTGAACTAATAGAAGACAAGAAAAACGTGCAGAACAACAATAACAAAGGAATTTTCATGATGCCATATCTCTTTACTCAATAATTGGTTGTCATACTGAAATATTTTATTCCTCAATCAAATATCTGTTGACCTATGACTATGAATTTTTCAATGATGACGAGTGAAGAGTCACATTTGCGAATAAAATATGCTTTTCTTTGAAGTGAAATACGAGGTAACAAGGACTATTGTTTCCAATCATGATTCTATGAATGATGATAAAAACGTCAATGACGAAATTTCTCGTCAAATATGACAACATAGCTACGTAAATTCCAGCGTTAATTCTCCGATCTTCTTTGGTTTATGTTGTTCGGCAACTCCGAATAGAATGCCTATTTTCAATGTTTATATCTTGCAACAATCATGCATAAGAGACAAAACATGTATGAAGAGAAAGTCAAACATATTTATAAACAATGAAGAAGGTTCAAAATCATGGTACATCTGTTCAAAGAAAATTTCTGAATCAAATATCTATATTGAATAATACTAGCATCACATTTCAATACATGTGATCAACTTCTGACTGTATTACATGAAATGAAGAGTCAATCATGAAAAATTTATCATTCAACCTTGCTAATCTAATTTAAACTTCTAAACATAGAAATTTCACGAATACAAATCAGTGTGTGGCTCTCTTGTGCTATGTATTTCTGCACACCATACCATTTCTAGCAATCAAGAGCACTCTTTGACTAAGACGAGATGGCTTATAACTATGCGAGTGTGCATGAGGTCATGAGAGTGATATCCATAATCGGGCATTTCAATCATAAACGTATTGAAATGAAATATAATCAACATATGAAGTAGCGCTTTGCTTCATCGAACTAAAATGTTTTTGAATGTGAACATGAATTAAATGTCCATGATGTGTTGTATATTCATAAACCGAAAGCGATATCTATAGTTAGAAATTTTCCAATGGCTTTATCGCTACAACCAATGCGAACAGAGAAATCTCTACAGATAGACAAGAGATGTAATATTTTTATGAAAAATAGTTTGGTTAACAGGAGTTTCTTTTATCGAACAAAAAATGAGTCTAACCGTGCAACATACAAATAAAGTCGAAGACGAAAAGTGTGACGCTAATGGTATTTTTTCCTATACAATCGATACACAGTTAGTGGTACCGTTAGTTCTGTATCAAATGACAATTGTTCAAAACGTATCAAATCTATCCGTGTGTTGAATTCCATGTTTTTCTTCTCCGATAGTAAGAGTCCAGTGGAATAATGCGATACAAATCATGATTATCATAGTATCTTTTATAAATGAGCTCTCGTTGATTGCGTCAGAAAGTATGTGCTATTTATTTTTCATGAAACGGCAACAATGTTAAACTCGTCATACTAGTATTAATAATATTATCAGTCGGCGTGTGCGTGTTGTTTTGTTTATTGTATTTGTAATCAATGTAACCTTTCCCCTACTATCATAAACAATACATTGAAAGTTGAAGAAATAGAATAACAGAAAGAGTTTTAAGAGATGTTTCTTTATGAGCTAACATTTAATGTAAACATACATGAGTCTATCGTCCTAGAGAAGGAAAGATAAGCCCTTTCAACTCTATAACAAACTATCGATTCCGTACGTCTGTTATTGTCCATCATCTATCTTCATCACTTTGCCTTGAGTCTCATGAATTGGATAGTACTTTATTTTGTAGACAAATGTTATGATGATAATTGAATGGAAACATGAGATTGTCTTTGTACCAAAAAAAAATATGAAGTACATCATGCAACTGTCTATTAGACATTGACTAATTCAGTACTGCCAAGAATAGACAGCATGCATGTTTAGAAAAACAAATCTGTCTTAATTGTAAGCGAAAAAACTGTCATCCTTGAAAATGATAAACTCATTGTAACCACAACTTCTGTTCGATGATGATCATAAACGATTACGAAATGCGAGCACTGTAGTAGTAAAACGAACTCTCATGAAATAGCAAATAATAATAAAAACCGTTGTTATTTACAACGTTTTCTCATATAAATCATTTTATTGAAATCGTATTGTAATTGATGTATACCTTGGCACACAAAGAAATCAGTTTTGAAACCTACACATTAGTATAAATCTTTTTCTCATGCAATATTTATTGTTTACATATGATATGTCACATTCTCGTTTTACGTGAAAAATAATAACTCGTGTCTATAAAGACACCTAAAACTTGTTAAATCAAATATATATATGTTTGTTTTCGTTTCAGATGGTGAGATAATTACAAACTTAATATAGATACTCGTACCATAGATTTTCTTTCTTTTAGTTACCTTTAACACTTCTTCGCACTGCTGTTTACCATCCCATGGTAAGCCATTTGTTCAGCTGTAACTCTATATTTGATACTTTGTATTATTAGTTGGTGGAACTTAAAAATGGTGAAACATATAACGGACATTTGATTAGTTGTGATAACTTTATGAACATTCACCTTCGTGATGTTATATGTACTTCTCGAGTAAATTTCAGTATTTTAAACTTAAACTACGTATGAATGTAATTACCTATGTAGGATGGTGATCGATTTTGGAAAATTCCTGAATGTTATATACGTGGCAATACGATAAAATATCTTCGATTACCCGAAGATGTGCTGGGACTTGTGAAAGAGGATACGAATGAGAAACCATCACGTTCCGGACCGCCATCACGTCGTCCATTTCGTGGTCGTGGTGATGGTGGACGCGGAGGTAAAATAAAGAGAATAAGATACAAGTTTGAATCGTAGTTTACTTTTATTTTTTGTTCGAAATGAATAGGACACAGTGGTCGGCCTGGAGATAATCGTAAAGGTGGTGGTAGTGGTGGTGGTGTTGGTGGCGGTGGCCGTGGTGGATTTCAAGGATCACGTGGTCGTGGTGGTCAACAAGGTGGACAATTTCGTCAAGGGCGATAGATAATGTATGAGAATGATCGTCATGATTCTCATTAAAGTTCAGCATTTCGTCTTCATTTTTTCCATGCTCAGATCAACAGCTCGAGTGAATAACATACTTTAGCTTATTGAAAAGAATGTTTATTGTCATTTTTTCTTCTGGATTAAATCATTGTAAAAAGATATAAATCCTTGACAGTCCTCTCCTTGAATCAATAAGCAACATGATGAGAATCTGTACATGTAAATAGTTTTATGGCAATGAACAAAATGAAATTTATCTGTTGCCAATCAAAATTGATCATTTGGCTTGAAGGAATCGTTTCTTTTTTATGTTTTTTGCAGAAAAAAAAGTTCGCGTAGTAAAAATGCTTCGAGTACTGCATACTCTTCTATTATTTCTCAACAAAGTTTGTCTGATGTGAATTCTCGGATTCGGCATCTGTACATAAGTAGAAGATATTGGTTGGAAAAAAACTAAATAGTTCCTAGAATTTTGAAGATAAGTGCTAAGATATCCGTTAACTTTACAATAAAATTCTATGAAAATGAAAAACAAAATGAGCAAACCGATAACGTTCTCGTTGTAGAAAATTTTCTGGAACTATGAGTGTTAAATATTCTGAAAAGGAATACATGAACATCTATCACTCAGATTATGATATTAATCTAGAATAGAAAAATTACGTGTATGATTTTCATCCAATTTAAAAATTCAAGAATTAGATATATTGAGGGGACAGCAATTTGTATCCGTCTAAATGGAGTTGACGATTTTGAGATATTTCTAATATTTTGATAAAGTATCACTCATCTGATCATCTTATAGTACATAGTGTAATCAATCTTCAGCAACGCAATTTTGTGTGAATCGATTTCATACGAATTCGATTTGTCAAGAGACAATATCACCTACATACAAGTTCACATAATGAATAGTAACCATGCTTTTTGGTCCTGTGTTCAATTGATGTTCATTAAACTTATTATTATTGTATGACATATCCAACAGTGCTCAACAAGAGAATCTCCCATCAAAGAGCACGCTCTTATTTTTACTAATACTCTAATTCGGTCGAATTCAACAAATATCTCGTACGATTATCTTATGTTGTCGATCTTGAAAGTTTTCTGATGATTAATACGTAACAATTGAGTCGTCAAATTTTTGATGATTTAAAATTGCACTTAACACTGTTTCAAACGAAATACTACATTTTTCAATGGAACACAGAAGATCGTTGATCGCTTCCTCGTCAACAATAAGAAAAATATCGAAATTGTCCAAACAGCATCTTAATCAAAAATTAAGATTTTTTTCAGACAGATAATCAATTAATTTATTAAAAAAGGAAAATTCTCGTCAAACCAATCATTTGAAATAAACAAATGGAAACGACATCTTTAGTCTCCTATTGGTTACTTATAGATTTGCTTTTGTTTATGCTTAGATGATATCCAGCTATAATCATTGAAAATTTGTACTCAAAAACAATCTCACGAGGATAAACAGCTGACAAGCATACAAGAGATTGATGATTGTTGCTTTCTGATTCGGCGCAATATCCATGAGATTTATTTATTTGTTTTCTACTAACATAGACGAGGGCACGCACATGATTCTATCTTATTCTGTTTTTGTCCTTCGTACGCTTTACATGTATTTATTCTTCTAGAACTTTTTTGTATCCAGAAACAAAAACATGTCTTCAACATCAAATCCAACCACAACCACAACAACAACTGCTCAACGGCGTTTAATGCGTGATTTACGCGATTTAGCACAACATCCAGTTGAAGGAATTAACGCCGCACCCGCTAGTGCGGATAACATATTTCAATGGAATGCCATATTGGATGGACCTGAGGATAGCCTATTTGAAGATGCAAGTTTTGTTTTAATGCTCAAATTTCCACAAGACTATCCAAATCATCCACCCGATGTAAAATTCGTTACAAAAGTGTTTCATCCGAATATTTGTAAGAGCATGTGTTTGACAACATGTCCCTATTTAATGCATTCAAAAATAATCGTGTTTTCTTGTTCAATCTTCTATAGATATGGATGGATCGATTTGTCTGGATATATTACAACAACGTTGGAGTGCAAGTCTAGATGTATCGACACTACTTGTTTCTATACGTTCGTTATTAACAGATCCAAATCCAGCTTCACCAGCTAATTCCGAAGCAGCTATGCTCTATCAAAATCATCGTCGTGATTATGAACGACGTGTACGAGAATATATTGATCAACAGATTATGGAGGATGATGATAATGATGATGGTGAGCATGGAAAGTCAGCTACAGATAAAAAGAATAATGTTACAACAACAACAACGACTTCAACACCTCCTGCAGCCAGTGACTAGTCATTTGTTTTTTTTCTACAATGTGAAAAAAATCAAATTTATCAACAGTGTATGTGTGTATATATACTTCTCTAGATTTTTCGCGTATGGGTTTCGTTTCATTTGCATATAATATTGCTGCTTAATTTGTACCTCTCATATGACGAATATTTTTTTCTGTCACTTTTCTTTTTATTGTCACATACAGAACAAAACTATATAAATGAAATGAACAACAACAGCAGAAAGAAAACTCTGTTTTTCTATGTTTCTATTCGGAGATCAACTGTAGGATAGAATGAGAAAAGATTACGTATGAGAAGGTTATGTATGTGTTCTAGTAAACAGTGACTTGTTGTAATAAGAATCTCATTGTGAGTATTAGAACGTTCAATTTTTATTAAACTTTTATCCATAGTTCTTCCCAATGTAAGATTGTAATAATCAAGTCGTTCATAAAGCAACGAATGTAAACAAATCAATAATCTTTCATAGAGCCCTTTCGGTAGAAAATGAGAAGTTCCATTAAGAATTTTAATGATTTCAATTGAATCTCGTTTAACTATTTGACCGTCGTCTATTTCGATTTTATCAAACGGTAGTAATTCTTGACTTGTCAATTGTAAATAGTCTTGTGAAAATGTCATGAAACTATCTTCTAGTAGATTTTGAGCCGAACCATTTGTTTGATCATGATCCATAGCAAGCCATATTTGTTGTTGTTTAAATCTTCGTTTTTGTTCGCGTTGAAGATTTTCATGTGAACGTTTCTGTTCGATTAATTTAAAATAATCTTTATAATCTATGTCGGATGATTTTTCTTTCATGAGCCATGGACAAACAAAATAGGGCGTTGTAAATTCTCGATCTAGAATAGAACAGTCGAACTTAAAATATTCGTTAGAATTGTTTTTTTTCTTCTTCTCATAATCTTACAGTTTGTGTTAGATACATTCAAATAACCGAGATATAATCGTTCCATTAAATGACAAAATTCAAGAATATCCTTTTCAAGTAAACTGTTACTATTATTATTCTGTTCAAAGAATAGAACATTGAGCATGTTCCACGTATATTCTCCTCGTATTAAGAGACGTTCTCGATCGATATCGAACAGTTCTTGTGTTTGATAATAACCAGAAAAATGAAAAATCATATTTTCATCATAATTAAGCCATTCATCAATACGAGGACGAAATAGAGTACGAGATAAAATATTATTCAATAGATAATAAGGTTTTACAAGAATTGTTTTTGGAGAACTCTGTTCGAAACAAATAATATCACCTGTCATTTTCAAATATTCTAGACATTCATTGAATGTCATTTGATTTATTTCTTGTTCGATTAATTCATTTTTTTCATCTTTTCCATCGTCGGATACGACAGATGATGATTGACTTCTTTGTTGAAAACGTTTTAAACAAGTATCATAGTCAACGATAGTAGAATCTGTTTCCATAAATCCTAGATAACGTTTGAGAACTTGTCGCTTTTCTTTATGGTGCATAATTTTCCACTGTTCAGCAATAATTTCTAATATTTGAATAATATTTTCTGTTGTTTCTTCTCTATCTAAAAAGACTGGTCCAGAGAAATATTCTGAATATAAAGTAACGTTCTGTCGTCGAGTTTCTTCATTTGTTAGAAACATATTCACTTTAGAATGAATTTCATCAAGAAGTTGTTGTTGATAATCCATTGAAACTGATTGATAATTCATAACCAATCCAACGATGGCTATTGATGCTTGTTGACAATAATCCGATATAGATTCAATATAACGCAATACATGAGTATATAACCAATCGTATGTTAATAAAGAATCATAATCAATAATAGTAATAACATTGGCACTTTAAGAATTAAAAAGAACAGAATAAATTCGAGAAATCTTTTCTTTTTGGAAAGAAAAAAATATAGCGAGCAACAAAACTTGAGATAGAATAAAGAAGCCTATCTCGATCATTCGAATTTGACAGTATTCTTATCTTCAAGGAACTTTTTAAATTTATTATCATAAATGATTAAGATCTTGTCAAACGTAATTATGCATTCTGATAGAGTTTGAATTCCCCTAGTGATCTAAATTAACCGATGAATAATGAAAGATCATACTACTCATTGGCAAGTCTTTGGAGGCTACGCTTGTGAGATACGAGGTTAAACTACTTTTGAAGTATTTGAGGTAGAAATGTTCTATACTTCATCGCTATCTCAACGAACTTTATCTTGGATGATGTGCAGCCGTCTATGGTACACGACTAGGGATCATATGTAACTAATATCCCATGAGAATATATATACATATATATATAATGGATCATTATTGCAGCTCTAGAGGATCAGATCAAACGTAGTAAACAAATGGTTCCAACGATAGAAAGAATAGAACCCTAGTTTCAAGATTAGTACCAATAGTTAGTTTTTGCATCATATTTTGATTCCATAGGAATTGTGCTAATAACCAATTTTTTCTATCATTCCAGTTCTTTTTGATTTCAAGTTAAATATTTTTACGTGGTACTATGTAAAAAATAACTGAAAAAATACATATTCTTGTCAAGTTTGAAAGCATCTATGATTCTGAATTAAAACAGTTAGTATTTTACAGTTGATGACTCATGAAAATAACTAGGTAATATTCTTATGGTTCATCTGAATATAAACGTATTAGTTGATCACACGTATATTGCGAAATAATGGTCAATTTTAAGCTTCATGAGAATATAAAATCATTTTTCTCTTCTAGTTAGAATCCTATGTATCTCTACATCATGTGATGGAGGATTGATTACATGCATTTTTGGCCAAGACTTCAGATCCTGACTTCAATGCTCCTCACTAACGTCGCACAAGTAAAACATAGAATTCAGCAATTTGATTGGATCCTATGAGACGATGCGAGAATGTCAGATGAACGTTAGAATAAAAAAATGTATACAACAGTAAAATAACAACTTCGTGCTCATGCGCAATACCCTTACATGGTTTTACTTTTTACAATTTATTTTTATACGTGTAGTAGATGGAAAAAAATTCAATTAAAACTATTATTTTTTTTTCTCATAGGTGTTTAAAGAATGTACGTACTCATTCATATTTGCGATGCGTGTAGCTGTTTGAACAATGTTTGAGAGAATAGTTAAATTAACTGGCAAGATAAATAAAGCATTTGAATCATAGATTAATGGATTAAGTATTTCGAAATTTGGTTCATTTGTTATATCGAATATAGTGCAATAGAGATTATTCTTTGTAATTAATTTTGATTTGTACAAAAAATTTTCGAGCAATTCATTTGATCGATGCATTGCAATTGGTGGAGGATTGATTCGTTTGACTTTCGACGAACGAGTAAGGTCACTATCGCTACTAGTTGATATACGATTTTCAATCCAATGATCAGTTAATACTGATGATGATGCATCACTTATTCGTTTATGTTTCAATGAGTCTTGTTCATTTAATTTGAATTGGTTTTCTTGAAATAGTGTCACATACGTATCAAGAGCTTTTTGTGTACGAGAAACAATTTTATGATCATTCAGTAGCTTCGTTGTTAAAGTTGTTTTACCAACATGTTTGGGTCCAAGTAGTATTAATTTAAGATGATAAAAATGATTCAAAAGATTTTTTTCTTTTCTTTCGACATAATCAAATAATGTTTGAATATAAATTGATTTCCATATGTAACTTGGAGGGTCTCGAATAGGATTTCCTAATAGATGGAGGCCAATACG
Organism: Rotaria macrura; assembly: GCA_900239685.1. Taxonomy (NCBI): domain Eukaryota; kingdom Metazoa; phylum Rotifera; class Eurotatoria; order Philodinida; family Philodinidae; genus Rotaria; species Rotaria macrura. Next base: position 120,791 of record OENT01000046.1, read on the forward strand.
TTGAAAATTTTCATCTATTGTATTCATCGATTTAAGACCTATCAGTTGACGAATCGATAATGGCAAAAGCTCGATTTGATTGTATCGTAGATCAAGTGTCTCTAATTGTGGTAAATTACATAGTTCATTTGAAAATATTTCTAGATTATTATACGACATATCAAGTTTATTCAACGATCGATTTTGTGAAAATCCATCTTCAATTTTATTTATTTGATTATGACTAATAATAAAAATTTTTAATGTTGCTATATGTGCAATATGACTTGGCAATGTCGTTAGATTATTATATGATAAAATAAGTGTTTGTAATTGTTTTATTTTAATGAAATGTTCTGGTATAGTTTGTAGACGATTATATGACATATCGAGTAATTTCAATCGATCCATGGAACATAATGATTCAGGTATATCGAAAAATGAATTATTTGATAAATATAATTCATTAAGATTAATTAATGCATGTTGACTTGGTATTGAATTCAATTTTGTTTGATTTAAATCAAGAACTTGTAAACTTTCAAATTCAAATATAACTTGTGGTATATGTTCGGAACGTATTTTTCCTTCATCGATTAATTGTAACATATAAGTATCAAGTAATTTATAAAATGTTTGATAATTTATTTTGAATTCATATAATTGACGACATTCGACAAGTGTCTCAGGTAAATTATCAATTGGATTACTGGTTAAATCTATTGTTTGTAATTGTTCACAAAAGCCAATTTCCGGTGGAAGTGTATCAAGATCCATCTGAGATAAACGTACATGTCGAAGATTGATTAAATTACCTATGACAATGTTTTGGAAAGTATTATCAATGAAAATGTTGTTTTTTTTTCTTTCATATTTTTTTTAACATACCAATTTCACCGACAATGTAACCAATTTTATTCCGACTTAAATCCAATGTTTGCAAACTAAGTGTCTGCCAAACAACAGCCGGAATATGTTTTAATGCACATTCGGCCATAATTAATGTATGAAGCTTTTCTAAAGAACGAAATTCACGTGGTAGACAAAGATAATCATCGAGGCCATTTTTGACATGCAATGGATTTCTTGATATGTCAAGATATTCAAGATTGATTAAGGAACGTATACTTAGTGGAAGAATCGATATATTGTTATTTGATAGAATTAATCGACGAAGAGTTACAACTGATAAACGAAAAAAAAAAATTAAAACGAAGAGAACAAAAAAGAAAAGAATCAATTCATTTATGACGTACGTGTAATGATTTCATCTGGTACTATGGAAAGACCGCGTGCAGATAAGTCTTGTCTTTCAGAATTATTAGGTTCTGATACTTGTTTATGTTCTGTATCGTTGGTACTGATCGAATTTTTCTTCGATTTTGAATCACCTTTACGATTGGTCGATGCTGATTTCGACTTCGATGATGGTGATTTCGATTTCGCTGATGATGACGCTGTTGTTTTAGTTGTAGATCGTTGTTTTTTCGATGAGGGTGTCGTTGACTTTGCCGATCGACTACTTGGTGTACTTTCGGCACGTTTCGTTGAATTTGTCTCTCGTCTAGTTGGTTTCGATGCTTGTGATGAAGCTTTCTCACGCCGTTTATCTTCATCATGTGCAATAGTATTTGATGTTGATCCGCGTGATCGAGAAGATGATCGACTTTTTGTTCGCTGTCGTTCGACAGGAGATGAACTTGCTTGACGATTGTTACTAGACATGATTGTTAGCTTTTGAATTAAGAAGAAGAAAAAAAGAAAAAGAAATCTATGTTGCCAGAGCACTCATTCTCTAACAACAGGAATTATTTGCTTAGCTGCTCGCTGTTTGAAGGTGAAGCGAGGCAATTTTTTTTATTTTCCTTTTTTTACATCGCTTGATGCTCTTCTGTTTGCTGTTTGTATCATACGTAAACCCGTACAAGTGAAATTACAGTTCATCGATCAACATCAACATTCATAAAAAAATATAAACTCAAAAAGATCATAATTGTCTCTTGAAAAATGTTTTAAATTTGTTTGAACATTGTAGATAAATTTCTTTATTTACGCCTCATCTTGTTTTTCAATGGCTGGAACATATTTTTACAGCACATATCATGCGAACGATGTTAACAGCATTTTTACCGGTTTCATAAATGCAATGGACAAGCAAAAATGGGATGCACAAGAGCAGATCGAGAGTTGGGCAAAAACACTTCAAGCTAAGATTTCTGAGCATTTACGGAGCCAAAGAGAATTCATTCGATCATTTTATGAGAAACAATATCTCTTTCTGGAAGCCAGAAGGAAAGAAGCTATTAGTGATGCATTAAAGATTGATCGATACACTGATCGAGAAAAACTTGACAGACTATTGAAACAGTGTAAAGATTTACAAATCGAAATGACTGTCGCATTTAATTATGAAGATCAATCATTTTCATTTTTAACATGTATGACACAACAACAGTTAGAGGAGAAAAATAGACAACAATCCAAAATAAATAAGACTGGTAATAACAGGTAAGAAGTATTGACAGTCTCAACACGTAGTCAGATATTCAGTACGAGAAAAGAGCATGTTAAGATAAAACATCTCCAACGATGGGATTGTTTTCCAGTTTCAACTTCAGCTATTCGACTGATCTAGGTGAATAGTGCAACGTCTATAGTTGGGGCAGTTGTCTGACAGTTTTGTTTTGACTAGGGAGTGTTTCACTCGATGTTTAGACTATGAGCATAGAATCTCTTAGAAGCCCAAAGATCTATTTTCTAGACAAAATACCAGGAAGTTATTGAAACTCTTCATTCTTATAGTGCAGCTCCAAAAATTCTTTCTACAGAATGAAAATATCTTGGCAAGAATGCGTATGTTCTAGTTCAACTTTTATATTGAGTCGTATGATTCGAAAGATCTTCTATGTATAGAATTCCATTGTGAAATTCGTTGATTCAGATTTTCTATATTCATATGCTTATCGTCTAAAAGTTGAAAAAAGAGATCTAAAATCGACATTGGAATCGTACAAAATTTTCATTACTCGCTGAGAGCAGTCGAATAGTATTATTTTTTGATGAAAAGTAATTCGACAGCCAGTAATTTCTTCTCATCATACGATGCTACTGTATTTCGATTATTGGATCTTCTTCTCGTTAATTTTTTCCTCTTTGCTTCTTAGTGCATCATCATCATCATCTAAACCTCACACTACAACTGATCATTCAAATATTCATAGTGTTAATCCGACCATTCAAACTAAGAATGATGCTAATGCAGAAAATAAGTGTCCTATATGTTTTATGATATATCCAACAACTATGTATGAATACGATCGCGGTCAACATATCCAGGAACATTATAATGATCGATGACCAAGTCATTGGACATGATATTCCAATCAAACATGAGTTCTTTGGACGATTCGAATTTTTTTGAGATAAAAATATATTTGCCGTAGGTTACTTTTCCTTCATTGTATTCCATAACCGGGAAAACATTCAATAATATTCTATAAATTTTCAAAATTATTTTCAGTATTTTCTAATGCCATTGTCAATAAACAAGATATAATTATGGTTTATTTGAGAAAAAATACATCAAAATTTTTTCAAATTCATGAAAATTTACAAATTATGTTTATTTAATTTTAGAGGATATGTAACTAGAAATTTCAAACTACGCCTTCCTGATGATCATGATCATCATCTAAATCAATTTCTACACCTGTTAACCAAAGATTGACAATTCATCGAAGCAAAGGCATATTATTGTTTCTTTAATCACTACTAACCGAATGAGGAAACAGTAGTAAGCATTATATGTGCTTAGATTTCGTTGTATATCTACCATTAGTTTTCAGTCAGACTATGACAATGTTCAATGAATTCGAGACTATAATCTACTGATGAAAATTTCTGACTGTTTGAAAGGATTTGTCACTGAAAATGAATCATTGTCAATTGTCATAAAATGAACAGTTGAAAATTGAGAAGGTTTGTTTGTCTGAAAAATTTCAACGTACGTAAGGGTGTTGTCCTCGAGATTTCGATCCATAAATACAGTCGATTATTACTCTCTGTTATTGTCGACAACTCATGAGACTTGATCCTTTTAAGCTTTAATTTGGAACACAGAGATTGTACTCGTACTCAGTCTAAAAAATGGAATGCTATTGAAACTTTGGATAAAGTTAAATAGAATATATTCATAAATCTAGCTTTTTACTTCATGTTTTAAAGAGAAAGCTTTAGAATTTTGATAATAACGATTACTATAGTCAAATAAATAGCAACTAAGATTTTATTAGAATCTTCGTCTTTTTAATGACGAAATTATTCAACCTTTCGATTCACACACTAAAAATTAACCCGTCTAATTCAGTGGTATAATGCAACCATATATATATAGATTATTTGTGATCAATTTAGATTCGAAACGGATTAATTTTTCGCACATGTAGGATTAAGATAAAGTATTCCATATCTACTAAAGAGATATTTTTTTAAATATTTTTCCTTCTAAATTTTATTCTCTTCAATTTATATCGATTTTGACGAGTTTTAGATAGCTATTGCTAATAATTTTCGGTTTTGTTCATGTCGACAATTCCATTCTTTGGATGGAGGATTTTGAAGAGTCAAGCAGAAAATCAAATAAATGATTGTTTCCAGGGATATGAGAAGACATTGTCTATTCAGAAGTTACAGATGTTGGATGATATCACTAAATGGCAGAATAATCTTACCAGTAAAATTAATGAACATGCCAATCAGCTCAAAAATCTTGTTGAACAAGAATGTAACAAAGCAACATACAGTTTGAATCAACATAACCGAGTGTTCATTTCTGAACTAATCGAACACGAACGCGCAAAAAAGAATGATGAGATTGATCGATTACTGAAACGTTGTCAGGCTTTAAATTTCGCGATAGGCAGCCTGCGAGTCACTACAGAACCTGTTCAGTTTATTCACCTACAACAACCAGAGTTATTGAATACAAATTTCGTTGGATTTGATAAAGCTAACAATGAAAAAACGAGCTTGAGACCAATCTCACAAGATAACCAATATCAGCAACCGCAAAATTCTAACGAAGCTAATCGAAACTCATGGTCGATTGTGTCAAACGAAAATAGTAAAAGAATTGAGTAACCTAGTCTATGAATAATTTTTTTTGTCATATGAATATGAAAGTTCTTCTTTTGCAGTACAACATCGTCTACAAAAAGAGTTGATAATGCGTACAGACAGACGGCGAGCTATGATCCTTATCAGAATTTTGATCATGTAAAAGATAATGATCAACTGGGAAAATGTTCCATATGTTTTATGATATTTCCACAAACCATGACAAAACGTGATCGAACTCAACATATTCAAGAACATAACATGGGATGATGAAGGAGTCAAAACAATAACATGTAGCATAACATTTATTTTTCTACACTGCCATGATGAAAATCTCACGACTTGGTTTTTCTATTTTCACTACATAAAGACAAAAATATCAATTCAAATGGTATTTTAGTTCACGAAATCTTGATATGAATTTTGCTAATTTTTTAAATAAATAAACTATTTTCCGGACCCAAAAGGAAGAGGAGTAATAAAATTCTAGTTTACTTGCAGCAGTCATGATATATAACACTTGTCAAAACACCTATTGAGCATACCTGTTATGATTGTTGATCTATCAAGAATGCGACATTTCCTTGTTTTTCGAAATATTTCTTGGATCATTTGGAGAACATTTCTTCAATGTTATCTAATACATTTTCGTTCTTCAGTTAGAACTCGAATGAAAGGCATGTAAACGATCGTAAAAAAAGCAATTTCCTATATTCTAAAGAAACTTATCGATTTATGTAAATCCGTAGGGATTAAAACCATCAGGTTTAAAGTATAAAAATATTTTAAAAAATTCAATGCTACATTCATCGATCGTTTCTTGTTAATTCTTGTTTCCATTGTTCAAAGGGAAAAGACGCACAACTGATGTCTCTTCATATGTTCGAATTCAACGTTTTCAAATAATCACACATTGTACGAACCGTTTTCGAATGCTACGGAAAGAAAAATACATCAATAGAATATACATCGAACGTCGTCGAATATCATAAATGTTGTTAACACTGTTGGAACTTCATTCGAACTATTTCGAAGTCAATTTTAGGTCATGTTCATCATTTAGAATTCTCGTAATTGTATGACTAAGTAGGCGTTCCTTGTTTTGATCGTAACTAAACAAGAATAGTAAATTAAAGTGCTAGTTATAGAGACTAGTTTTCTGTCAAATTGTAGAATATTGTATAATAGTTCTTCAGAAAAAAATATAATCGCCTGGTTCTTCTATTTATTATTGGCCAACTTATACATTAACTAAAAGAAAATCATTCATCTGCAATGGCGGTCATGCAAAGACAAACAAAATATATGAAAAATTTCTAATTTTTATTATAGGAAAAACCGAAAGAAGTAGTTTCTACTTTAATTTAATCTAATTCAATTACTGCATTTATTATATGAAGTACTTTCTTCGAATTTGCATCGCATTTAAAATCATTGCTATAACTGATTATGTGCTAATTTAACTTGGATAAGTCACATTTCTTAACTACACCTGTTAGTGACTCGACATGTGCATGGGTTTGAAAGAGGAATGTAGAAAGAAAGAAAAAACGTTGTTGATGAAGTAATCACTTTTTTTTGTTCTTTCAACTATTCACTGGCAAATATGTTTTTTTTTTCAGCGAATCGTTCTTTTCTTTTTTTTTCTCTATAGATCACAACGAATAGACGTGAGTGAAGGTACACGTTTGCATTATCGTCAAATATTTGCGACACAGACAGGTTTTTAAATGTTTTTCATTTCATATATATGAATCTTTGATCTGAACTAAGTTTTAGATTTTCAATAATTGGAATCGATTTCTAAATATGTTAGATCAATCCGTTTTTGAAGAGACATTATCACCGAAACCATTGGAAACAGAAATTCGTATTTTATTCTATTACCATAATAACGCATTGTACAATCAAAAATGGAAGATAGTGGAGGAGATTTCAAAATGGAGTACAACACTTATTTCTCAAATTCAAGATTATGTAACTCAACAAAGATTACTTCTCGATGAAATCTATGATAAAAAAGTCTCCTGTCTTGATACTGCACGTGATCGATTACTTGAACAAGCTTTGATACATGAACAACAAAACAATAAGCAAGAAATAAATAAATGCTTAAAACAATGCAATGATCTAAAAGTTGAATTAGCCAGATTAATTTATGTCGATCGTTCTATTGCAACAATACGATTGATAGTCGATAAGCAAAAAACAAGGTCGCATTCAGATGAGACTAACCAATCTAATGCGGAAGATGATCAATCTGCAAGAAAACGGATCGAAGATTATGAAAAAAATAGTATTAATGATACGAATCCACATGAAAACAAAGTGCCTAAGTTGACATCTACACTTACAGAATCAACACCGTGAGTTACTCTATTAACAAAAAATTCGAACTTATGGATTTCGATTCTACATTTTTGTTTTTATAGTACATCACCATCAATGACCAAATCTATGACTGATGAGGATCAGTCAATTATAGATAATCATAGATTAAAAAGCAATGCCTTTACTGATAATAACTTTCTCGAAAAATGTCCCATATGTTTTATGATATTTCCAGCAACCATGACTCCTCATCATCGAAATTTCCATATCAACGAACATTATTAAGTCGATTGATGAAAAAACGATTTTTGTACGAATCTGGATAAGATTTTTTAATCATAGGCAATATTTTTTTATTCATATTAAGTTCAAAGATAATGAATATACTATAATATTAGTATTTGTTTATAAAGTTGAGGTTCTGAGAATAATATTTTCTTTTTTTCATAACATATGCAATTGACTCTGTCTCATAATATCGAAGAAAACAATATCACCATTCACAATCAGAATATTTATTATACTCAGTACGATCGTAATCATTATAAATAAAGTTGACGTGACACAGTATTTCTTCAATGTATACACATGTATGGGAAAGAAAAGAAAAAGTATTAGCAAAAAAATTATGTTCTGTTCTTGCAAGTATTTGCTTGTCAACATGTTATATGAAGTTTTCTTGTATACAGTGACGTCAACTTTTTATTTCTTTCACTCGAAGCGTTCGTTACATAGAATGAAAAGTACACTGTATTAAAAGCGTGCATTTATACATATATATATATATATATATATATGTACTTAACATTTCAGATTTTTTTTTGTACTATTATCATCTTCGTCATGTCATATTTTAAGCAACATCACACACCGATTCGGCAGTGTCGATCAGAGACAGAAATCCGCAATTTATTTGAACGTCATATAAAAGTATTGTATGATCAAAAACAGAGGATGATTAATGAGATCATCGAATGGGAAAACAATCTTATACGTCAAATTCAAGAAAATGTTATTAATCAAAAAGTTCTTCTTGAACAACAATGTAAATATCAACTAAATTATCTTCAAGCTAAATGTCAAGAATTTCTTGATACAGCATTGATCTATGAAGAGCAAAAGAATAGAGAAGAAGTTCGTCAATTGATTGAACAATGTCATACATTAAAATTTCAATTAGGTACATTTGAATATCCAGAACAAACTATTCTATTTATCACGTTCAAAAAAGAACAACAAGCAATAGCAGTTAAAGAAGATAGTTATACTCAAAAGAAAGTTAACAGAAAATCTTCAATTGAAGATGATTTAACAAACGATAAAGTTCAAAATCTACCGGCGACTACGTCGACTTTAGCAATATCTAAACGAATGAAGTGGGTATATTTTGTTTCTCATATCATTTTCAACAATTTATTTTTCTAGTCGAGAATCATTGACGACTTTGTCTCCGGTCGGTGAGAATCTTATTATAATTGACAATGGTGATCAAAGAAAATCGAACATACTAAATCATGATGATGATATACTTGAGAAATGTCCTGCTTGCTTTATAATCTTTCCATCAATGATGACAACTGATGAACGATCGAGACATATCAATCAACATTTTGAAGACAACTGAAGAATGTATATATTCTCCTCAGCATCGAATTATTCAATTGTTTACAAGTATTTCTCATTTTTTTTTATCATTGAAGAAGAAATAGTCGATTATTTTTTATTCCCTATGTATATATTTGCTAGCATTCAATTCATCTCATTATTTTTAATTTGTAAATGAATATTTAACTTTTTACAGGTATTTTCTTGTTTTCTAACAGAAGAAAAAAAAACAGATATTATCGATACACGGCAAAATCATTTATTTCATAAAACTTTTAAGTTTCACTTCAACCTGAGATATAAAATTGATATTTGTGCTATTATATTTTGTTTTATGAAAATCGAATTTAATTGACTCGTTTTTTATACATAGGATTCATTTTCTAATAAATATGAAAACCATAGTTGTTTGTCATAATTATTCGTCCATTCTAATGTCAACCTTGTAAAAAAAGACCAGTAGTTCAGAGAATGAGTACTCTAAGAAAAAATCAAATAAAAATCAACAACTACATATATTTCATCGATTCTCGGCAGATCAAATGTATCCCCCGTTCTAACTCTATGCCTACACATCATTTAAAGTTGTAACTATATTTTAGTCTCTTTAATCCTCTTATTACGTGAGTGTGCTTGTTCTCATCATTCGCATCTACCTATAACAAGGACTCTCACACTAAAGTGACTAAAAATAAAGCCAAAGGAACAACGAGTAGATATGTGGGCGTAACACATTTAAGATTAGCCTCGGTGACACTCACGTGTTAAAAATATTAGTAAAAAGGTTTATCAACACATGTTTATTTAGTACTATGAAGAAAAACCGCTTTTGTCCATCATTAGCGATTGATTCTCACTAAAATAGTTCAATCAGAATTATAACTATAATCGTAACGAGTACTCGAGAAATTACATGAGTCATTCGAACGAGTAAAAATGACCTTAGTAAACACATCGGTTACTATTCTCAGACTTTTCTTGTCGATAGATATTCTGATCTTCGTACATTTACTGGGATTAGTTCATTCGACGGAAATTTAGAATATAGAAATTAGTGTTTATTGATTTTATTGTGAATCTCATTATTTGTTAATCTTGTTGACTGTATCACTAAATCATACGCAGTATCAACTGGAAAAAGTCAACATATAGAATTATTCAATCCTATCGCAGTTAAAAACACTGTTCACTGTTTCGGGCAAAAAACTCTTTTCTGATAACAGGAACTTTATCATTGATCAAGAGCGTTGTATCATAATATTTCAAGATTCAAATACAACTATAAGTTTCTCGAAGTCCATACTGAAATAAATTATCCATAGTACATTTTCTAATGCTTCATTGTTGTCCGATCATTATAAAAAGGATTTACTAACGGATGACGCAAGTATTCAAAAACTCAATTCGGGATATATAAATCAATGAACCTGAAATTTTTAGATCATTAAACTAAGACACACGTGTACAATCAATGGAATATGATAAGAAGATGCTATCGATTTCAGGTTTCTATCTTAATACTAGCATATGTTTTATTACAACTCTCTTTGATTAATGTGACATCAATAGCTACGAGAACATAACTTTCATGTTCAACTATAGAGAGAACATAAACAAAAGTGTGAAATCGAATTGACGAAGAATGGCTAGCGCATGTTATAAAATAGCGTGGTTATCGTCTGTATCATAATGAATTATCTGCGTGATTAATCATCTAGACTAGTAATTTTCTGCCATAGTTATTCGAAAGATCTTTTGCATAATTCAGTTCAGTCTTGGTAATTAAATCTAAGACCACACTTCGACGTATATGCATCGTATTCATACGTGTTCCTCGGTAGTAAAGAGAAAGAGATTGTGTTTCTTCCGTTCATTTTAATAGTAGAAAAGCCATCTTAAGTAAATAACGCATACTTTGCGATCCAGCGATTACAGCAGAACAAGTAGAAGAAAGGAAAAATATTCTTAATAGAACAATACTCAATGTAAATTGAGTTGTAAGAACCTTTAGTAAAATAATACTAATGGTTAATTGAGATGATCTAAATCGAAGAGAAAATCATATGATACGTTTTTTTTCTCTGGTGATAATAGTTAATGTTAAAATTTATCCGGTTATTATTGATCATTCAGGATGTAGTGTGATAAACAAAGCATTGTTGATTGATCATTATTCATCGATGGTTTTTCTTCAAAATTATATCTTGATTAAGCATTAGGAGAGACCCGATTATTCTCATATGAAAAGTCATTTTGTTCTTCGTGAGTGACTTTGAAATTCGAAGATGTTGAATTAGTTTCAAAACGAAACTAAAATGTAACTAACTGCGTTGTATTGATCTATTCTATTTTCTATACTCCGCTTACTATAAAATGTAATCATCAAATATGACGAAAGAAGATTAAAAGCGAAGTCCATGATATTCATTTATATTTAAACACTAATCGTACGCTCAACATGACTTAATTCGAATTTGAGAAGTGATGTACATGCATCAGAGAAATATGAAATAAAAATTGACTCTTCTAGCATACTCTAACAATGTCAATAGAAAATGTTTCATTGAGTTTATTGTCTAATTGAGATAGTTCTTCATAGAACATTAAACTTCAAACTACGCCGAAAAAGTGGATGACTGAAAAACAATCTCTATAGTAAATGTCAGAAAGATAAGATATGTGTGGCCGCTAATTGTCCCATCTTCTTGTGAGTTTAAATTCGTTTTCAGTCAAAACACGCTTGCAAATACATAAAAAGACAGAAAAAGTGATCGTCTTTTCGGTACTTAAGAACTCTTATTATGATCCCTTCATTGATAACGACTTTGAAACAAACGACCACCTTTTCCGTTTTTTTTAATGCATTTACAAGCGTTTTTTCACTGAAAACGCGTTTAAACGTATACGAAGATGGGACAATGAACGTTTTCCCCTCACAATCGAAAATATCGACTGTCAGTCAAACATAACCACTTTTTATCGATTTTTCCTCTTGTTTTGGGTGCTTAAGAGCGTTTTTGAAAATTTTGTCAGCTTTGGGAGTTCTCTCAAGTCATTTTATTTTTCAATGTTCAATGTCTTTCTTCATTCGTTTTATATCTGAACATCTTTATGAAAGATCATTGGACGGCTATAAAGCTACAGTCCAACGTTGACTATTCATTGGGATACAAACATCTTCTATATTTTTTTCTAACAATTAGAACACGTCTCAACAATAGTGTTTACTTTTAACTTGAACTGTGCGACACAATTTTTCTTCTATCATATATGCATAGAACGTTCGAAATTTAGCTAACTGATATCCTCTAGTATTTGTGTCATGAACACGTTTTGAAATCTCTGCAATACTATCGTCATTTCTCTATTCTTTTTAAAACGTTTACCAGTGTAAATGTAACCATCGATGAAACTTATTCGATTTAAGTACTACACGCTTAGAAATTGAACTATGTTCAATATATATTTAGCTAAACTCCATTCCGAACACTCAGATACTAACATGTAATCATTGTTTCTCAATGGCATCTTATTTTTCGTCATAGAACTAAAATTGTATTAATGGTATGCGACTGAAAACAAAAGTTATTCACATTTTATTTTTCCGATCTACAACTTCCCTCGATGGAACATATGAGTAACATTTCGTACTATACATGAAAACTCTACACCGTTTTAGATAAAGATATATTTACATTATCATATAATCTTTTTCTTTCGTACTGCCATTTCTATTTTTAAGGAGAACTTCATTTCGTTGTTGTTTGAGGAATGATAATTTATTTATGTCTTCAATAAAAATTAATGATTTTGAGTATGAATGAGAAAAAAGTTGATTTTTAAGTATTTTACTTCTATTAAAGTTAAAACCGACTGAAAACATATTGCTGAAAATAACAAACAGTGTGTTAGAACGAAGAAAGGAAGAAAAAAACTACCGAATGTTTAATTTAAATTTTTGTCGGTGTTGCATCTCTTGTTTCTGCAAGGGGAGAAGTTTCTTTTTTCAAATTTGTGCTTGAAATTTACCCATTTCATTACTCTTTTCTTCGAAGACATGCATAACAAGTATTACTACAATACTTTCAGAAAAAACTATATTTGTTCCTCAATATCATCGACTTACCATTTATCAGATTTACATTTATCCATATGACTCATATTTCGACCTATCACGTTAATCTCTATGGAGTGGGAGATACCACTAAGAAAATCTATGACATATTTTGGGGTCATTTTGATTCGTTGGCCGATCAAAGACAAAAAGCACGAAAAAGTATCAACGATTGGAGCCGTGATCTGATACAGAGAGTAGAAGAACATGCAGAAAAACAGAAATGTCTTCTTGACAAAACTTATGAAACTCAACGAAAATATCTAGAGGGTATACGAGAACAATATATTCAAACAAGTTCAATCTCTCATCGGAAAGGAGATACTGACGAAATCAATCGACTTCTAGAAAAATGTAAAACTTTAGAAGTGGCACTCGTTAAATTAAATCTTCCTTCAAACGATATAAAATTTATTGAAGTTGAACCAGTAAAATCTTGTGAACAAATGGACTACCAGGACTTCAATCATCCTTCAATTAGAGACGAAAAACTCGAACAATCATCCATAGAAAAAGATAATAAGGTATCTTCGGTTGCTAGTGGAGACTACACTGCAAGATCAAATTCAACCAATGCAGCAACAAATCGAATCAAGTAAATTTGTAACATCTTCATTTGTCGAATTGTAGATTTTTTTCCTAATTTATTTTACAGTCAAGCAACACCAAATACTTTTGATCATTCGATAGGTAGTACTTGTAGTAGTACTTCAAAATTATTCGACAATAATGATGCTAAATGTCCAGTATGCTTTATGATATATCCGCCGAATATGTCATTACCCGCTCGATCGTTCCATGTGCAACAACATTACGAAGATAGTTGAGAAAAGTAAACAGAATCATCGTGATTTAACTGTCTACTATTGCAAATTTTCGTTTCATCAATGAACACATCGAGCATTTTATTATTTTTTGTTGTGAAGTAAAATTTTAAAATCAAGAAAATAACTTAAATATTCTTCAACATTATTCTACACACAAGGAGTAAACAGATAAATATTAACATAAACTAAGAAGTCGTACAATGAAACAAAAAAATAGCACGTGTTTTGCAAAGAATACGAAATCCTTGATTTTGTACGCGTGATAATGATGAAATAAACTAGTGGTTTGGAATATCTATTTTCTTGTCGAACTAATTCAGTGGTGAGAAGTAATTAGCATAAGAGTTAAGCGAAAATGGATTCTATTGAAAATCTATATTTTTCATAACCGTTTGTCACACAGATCTTATTGCAGTCTAATATTATAGAAAACTGTGTCTTGAAGAATGAATTGATTTCACTTACTCGTCAAGTAAAAACTATTTAATTAGTTAAAATTAGGAGCCGATGAACTATTTATGGAGAATGGCAAGTGGAATTAAGAAGATCTTCTCGTATCTTGATGTTCATGTATCTGATCCATATTTTGAACAATGATTTCTATGCAGCCAACTTTTTTGTAAAACTTACACTTTCATAGAGAATAAATGGCATGGGAGCAATGATTTTGGAAGCATCTTTCATACAATATTTGTATTAATACAATTCAGAAATGTTATCGATTTATTTATGACAATCAGACTGTAGCCTTGTCGTAAATGTTTTCAATTAAAAGAAAACAAAAGAATTAACTTAGTTTTTCATCTGAATTCTAACTGAAAATAAACATGATGGAAAAGTCGTATTGCAGAATGAAATTAGAACTTAGCACTACCTCTTACGTTCCAGTACACAATTTGATGGATTGATAGTATTGATGTATTATGAAAGATTCCATGTGTCGATGTGATCTCGTAGTACATTATAGAAGAACGATTAAGATATCTACTCTTCAAATAGATGAAATGAAGTCATCCTTTCTTGATTAGCAACCGTTATTACATTTTCTCTCCAATTTCCAATATGACTGCACTTACAAGTATACAAGAAAAAAACAATAGCAGATGTTTTTTTATATTATAAGCAAATGTTCGTTACTGCTTTTATTGTATTAACAGATGCATACTATCATTTTAACCGCAAGTACACGTATACTTAACAATTGTCAAGCTAATTAAGTATGGAATAAATGCAGCTCTTTCTTGACACTCTCAGAGCCAACAAGAAACTAGACATCTATAAATCTCCATATTGTAATTTCTTATTTTCAAAATGTTTCCAATTATTCTTCATGGACATACAATAATATTTCTGTCGTAAACACAATCTTTGATTCAAATAAATCATCATCTTTATAGGTAATGAAATGCTTAGCAGCGCAATTTTTTTTTCATCGTTTTTCTTTCTTCCTGTTTCTGACCTCGAGCAAATTATTATAATTCCATGAATATTAGCGCTCGCTAGCTTGGAGTTTTCTTTTTAAAAAGAGCTTTTAGCCACCATTAAAAGAAAAAATAATTTACTCAATTGGG
Organism: Rotaria macrura; assembly: GCA_900239685.1. NCBI lineage: Eukaryota > Metazoa > Rotifera > Eurotatoria > Philodinida > Philodinidae > Rotaria > Rotaria macrura. The sequence goes on from OENT01000046.1 coordinate 136,333, forward strand.
AAGTAACAATATCTAATGATCGATTGTTCAGTCTTGCGTTTTTGTGTAATTATGACTTTGTTTAAAGACGTAACATTTCAACAGCTACTTTTATAAGATAACATATATCTAGTGCTCAATGAAAAGTATATCGTTGAATTCTTTGCAAAACTTCCAAACATTGAAATTCATACTAATAATAGTAAATCAAATGTTGATACCGATATAGAGTATGTTGAAATAGACAAGCTCATGCAAGACTTAGTTTCATGTTGGAATTCCTTATTAGATGAAAGAGACACTAATTTGTTCAGATAGTCAAAACAGAATCTAGAAGTGTACCGTGAAGTGGGAGAGTGAGATGAAACCATTCGAAATATCTTTGATAATAATATTCATTGTCTTATTTTGATTTTGAAAATCGAATGATGAGAGTACAATAGACCCAAAATCATTTAAAAACCTTCAATTTTTACGAAAAATGCTCAGTTGAAATAAAACAGAGTCAACAAAATCGTATTCTGCTGTTTTTCTGAAGATCAAACGTTTAATCTAGTATGATACTTTTCTTATTATATCGACTCTTTATTTCGCACAAATATACTCATTCATTCATTTCTTATTTGTGAGCATAGTGATCATGCAATTACTAGAAATGATTGATGTCGATGCCAAAAGTTTCCAGTACGTTTGATCATAATTTTATTTAATATTTACCACGTTGATGAAACTGCACTCGATAGGTACAAAATTGTACTTTTAGTTTATGTGCTAATAGTTACCTCGTCTGAAAGATGTCAATCACGGATGATTAGATGAATTGATTCATCAGCAATTTACTTTGAAGAATGTGTAAGTATAACTTGGTATTACTTACATATAATTACATGCTGAATGGGAAACATTGATAAAACACTGCCTGTATTGATTTTTAATACGATCAAGCTTTTTCTACAGAATATTGTTTGAAAATTTTATGAAATCTTCTCTGAATATAAAAATAGTTCAACGAATCGTGTCCACAATCACAATAGACCCAAAAAAATATTGTAGAATACAAACAAAAATGTTGCTGATATTTGAAATCGACTTGTGCAATCTATGATAGATAGTTCAATAAAAGACAGGACAAGAGAATAATGATGAGCATTAAAAGTTTAAATAGTTATCATTATCAAACTATAATGTTTGAAGGAAAAGCTGTCTCTAGTTATATACATTAGCAATTATTGTTCAATTTTTTGTGATAATCAATATAGTTCTGAGCTACTGTAAGTAGTGCTTCCTCTTCCACCAGTAACCAATACCATTCCATTGTTTAATAAGGATGCTGTATGAAAAGATCGTATTTGATTCATACTACTGGTGTTTGTCCAAGTTCCTGTCGACAAATCATACACTTCAGCAGTTGGTGGTGAATTAAAACTGACCACTCCACCAGTAACTAGCACATTACCATTTGTTAAAACGGTTGCCGTGTGTGAATAGCGTACAGTATTCATTCTGCTAATTGATGTCCAAAGTCCGGTTAATGGATCATATAACTCAGCATCATTCAAGTAACCGAGGCCATTATATCCACCAGTGACTAACACTAGCCCATTTGTTAATAAGGATGTTGTGTGCCAATATCGTCCAATACTTAGACTACCAGTGATTGTCCAATTACCCGTTGATACATTAAATAACTCTGCACTACTCAGGACATGAATACCATCATATCCACCTATGACAAGTACATTGCCATCTGTTAGGACGATTGCTGTGTGTTCTGCTCGAGGAGTATTCATACTTCTTGTCATTGCCCAAGTTTCCATATTTGGATCAAACAATTCAGCAGTGTTGGTATATGAACTGCCATTACTTCCACCAATAACTAACACGTTTCCGTTTGCTAACAAGGATGCTGTATGTGATGCTCGTGGTAAATTCATGAAACCACCAAACCTCCAAGTTTCTGTTGATATATTATACAACTCACAACTATCCAAAGTAAAACTACCAGTTGATCCACCCGTCACCAACACTAATTCATTCATTAGTACGGACGCTGTGTGCATATATCGATCACTACTCATATTACTAATCATCATCCAAGATCCCGTTGACGGATTATATAACTCGGGATTGTTTATAGTTACATTTATATTATATCCACCAGTTACTAAGACATTACCATTTGGTAATACCGATGCTGTGTGACTATAACGAGGAGTATTCATACTACCCGTATAAAGCCATCCTATAATAAACATTTTGTATTTTTTAACTCACGGCATGATAGATTATTACAACGCATAGGGTTACTGATGCACAGATAGAGTGATCGTGAGATATAGGAGATCAAAAAGTAAATATCAGTTTAAGTGTGAAAAACTAAATGTTTTATGTGGTAAAACCTGCTTGCAAGGTTGTGACATGAAACTTTTTATTCAATGATGAGAAAAAATACGACAGGTTTTTGTGTACTTCAACAAACATTGATAAGCATGAGCAATACTGATTCGTGATTTTAATAAATCATTTTCATACCCTGCCACATGAGTCTGTATTTCATATTTCATCAGAGTGCAAACAAAGGAGACAGTAATCGAAAAATATAATACTTTTCGAACAAAAGTAGATTCTGTTCAATTCTCTATGAATCGTTGCACATGATAGTAATATTTATTCCATTAAAGATTTAACTTTGATTCTCGAAAACATTATTATGATGCTGCTGATTTTATTCAAGATTTGAGAAACTTCGATTTTACAACTCTTTGATTGTGACTGTTGTACTTCTCTTGCTATGCACCGTGCCCTAGCACATAAGCTTACAGTGATGGTTCTCATCTTCCGAAACAAGTCAATATCTCCGGTAGCAGTCGTTGAGATGTGATCATAAAATTATATCTAGCACGAAAGTAACAAAAATTTATACAATATTCAGAAAACATTCCTAGTCGAAAAATGTTTCAAATGTTTTTTTTTCTTAAACTTTATATTGTTTCTATTGGTAAAGAAACAGGAAGTTAAGCATGGTCTACGAACAAAGTTCAGAAATTTCCCGATCAAAGATTCCATTATCATTTCTTGAACAAAGTCCTACAGTAAGTACGCTGATGTTTTTCATTCGTTTTGTTGATAATAGCTCTTTGAAAGTCAAAACTATGAGTGAGGAAAAAGCTGAATTATCGTATCGAATCCTGAATGACCTTGATTCAAGTATCAATCTAAAAACTGACATCGTCATGAAATTTGAGCAGAATCATATCATAGAACTATAAGAAAAAAATACACGATCATGGATGTGTACATTAAATCCAACTAGTTGATAATGTCATTTGAAGAACGTACCATCCATAATTGATATCATCGACTAGGTTTACAATGAATAGAAAAGTTATTCAACACCATTCAGCAACACTGATAGTTACCAAGAAAAATGATAGAAATGCATTGCGATGTGATGTATGAGCAAAATGGCACAATATATTTCGAACAAGTTTTTCATCTCCATTCTATCTATATATGTAGATGAAGAGCCAAATCATTGTTTTCAAAACAAGAAATTCTTGTAAACTACACCATTTTAATATGAATCCCGTGTCAATTTAGGTCGAGCCGCTTTTACGATGATGCTATTGACTCCAATGAATTTTTTTTCGGTATTAGGATCAGTCAGAACTCTTATCTTAAAATAATTCCTAAGATATTCTAATCTACTAGTTCGACTGTGCAGAAGTAACTAATCGCATTGATAAAATTCCTGTACATCTCCACTGTTGTCTACCAACATTTATGAAAAATGTAAGAAAATAGATCGTCTGAAATAATAAACTTGTACGCAGTTAATTACAAGCAATGCTTTTATTCATTTATAAAATGCTCAATTTAAGTTGTTGTTTCAAAGGATTATCATTACTGCAGACTCAACGATGGAAACATGTCCAAAATATTTGGCTACAGTTTTACCCTACGATTAAAAATATAACTCGTTCTGAAAAGAGTCAGACAAATAACTGATCTTATTGTAACACATTTTTTCATGAAAAAATCTTAAACGAGAATAAAATGGGTCATTTTTGTATTCACTTGTCGAGCGAATCGAAGTAGCCGCTAACTTTCTATATATGTATGTATATGAAAAACTTCAATTTGAATAAGTTTCTTTCCATCCTCATCTTTATACTAATCCATTAGATTTATGAATATCAATAATTTATGCTATTATAGATCCTTGATAGGATTCATATAATTACGAGTCTATGAAACTGAATCAGATTTTAACAAGTTTCTAGAATCTAAAATAATGATCATCCTTACCTAATTTACAATAATTTGTCACTGACAATGGTAAACAAACTTCTTGTGTTGAACAACAAGAATTAACGATGCACACAGAAGTATTTGATGTACAACTATAGGTGATATTATTACATGGTTCCAAAATTGAACATTGAATACCGGGTGCACAATAACGAGTATTATCAAACGTACGGTAATCAAAGCAGGGTGTTGATGACGAAACGCAACTGCTGCTATCTACAATACTTATATTACATTGTTGCAGAGAACAGTTCAGTGTTGGTTCCCAAGCTGAATGCGATCCGGACGTGAGTGAGAATTCGACAGTTTTATTATTTGTATTACAGTAATAATTCGGTTGTATTGTAGTTTGACCTAAACACTATTTATAGAATGAAAATATGGTATGAAAAGCAATGAATCAGCAAACCATTTACTAATAAGAACGAGATGCTGAAAATGAAGACTATCATTAAGCGCATAGTATGAATATGTCAATGAGTGAAAGAAATATTCAGAATGAATTCGTTACTTTTTTCATTTCTTTTTTATAAATATAAATAGCGTACTTAACCTTCAAATGTAAAGGAAAAGAAGTTGTTTTTTTTCTTTTATATGCATTCCATCCATCGCGACAAACGAAATAAGATATGGAAGAAAATCTAAATCGACGCTTTGCTGTGAAACTGACTCACTAGCAAAGAAACTCATTCTTGTACACATGTTGTTGTTTGCAATGTCATCGAATGATTTAAGTATTTTTTTTAATTTTACAAACAGAAAGAAAATCACGACATGCCTGTTATTCATAACATACTCCATCACCAATAAATTTGAATGGGTTTTTACAACCATAGAAATCAAAAGTTTCATATGAATCAGATTTTTTACTTACTTAGTTTTCTTCGAATTCATTTAACTTTCATACGTTTCTTACAGTGAGATGAGAATTGAATGTTGGACAGATCAACCCCGAAATTTAAGCCTTTTTTATGTCATTTTATGAAAATATTTAATTAATTCTATGAAAATTTCTCAATATGATTAAGTAATGCACTTTTTATGATATATACCACTGACTGACTACCAAAGGTGGTGTCCACAGAATAACTTTGTCTCATCCGACCCTACCCTGTGGATAAATGTGGTAGCTACTGCTCAACCCAGATATACTAGTAAAACATTAAAGGGATGGAAAAAACTTCTCCATGTCTTATTAGTTATTCATTAGATACATTGGGAATAGAGAGAGTGAGAAACAGTAAAAAAAGCACTCATCTATTCTCTTTTTCATTCGAAATTCAGTTCATAAACATCCATCTATTTGTGTGGGTGTGGGTATCGGCGTGGGTGCTTTTTCGGTTTGGTGTATATCTATGGAAGGTGGATGCTCGGGAGGAAATTTAATGTCTTAAGATGCACGCCAGCAGAAGTATCGGAATTGATGACCGGAAGCATTTCTACAGAATCACAAAATGTTTTATCTACCCCCTCCCCCACAGCATCCCACCGAGGCTGCAACTTAATCGACAGGGATAGCAACTTCGACATGTGTGCGTACTAGAGATCCGCGAGTCAATCAAAAAGGCGACTCGTCACCACCTCGTCATGCTGGCGATTTGCTCATTACTGCTTCGCCTCGCCTAGAGTTTATAATAAAATAGTTATTTTTAGGTATTTTTTCGACCCCCCATAACAATCACTATCTTTTTATTTTATACATTTAAGTAAGTTAAAAGAACAAACATATTAATGATAATCAAATAAATAAAGATCGTTCATTGTTTTACTGAGCGTATAAACAATGCTTTGAGAACTGCATCAGTGCAATACTTGGACTAGACTGAAGAATTAAATATATGCGTATCCAGAGTGTGCTAAAAGTCATCTAGCAAAACGAAAACTGCATAGGTGCACAGGATTATGATCAAATGAAATAATTTTTTTCTGATGGTAGAGATACTTCAGAGTTTTCATTCATCAGTAAAAGGTTTAATAACATCAATTAGACTTATTATCACTAATTTAAAGGATAAAAGTTCACATTTATATGCGAAACATAACTTATAAATTTGGGGTTTCTATAATCTGATGCGAATTCCTCTGTTCTTAGATTTTCAAAATTATGTAATACTTTATTTGAATCCTTGAGTTTTCTCTATTTTAACTAACTTCGCAAAATCCTCTAAAATCTGTTTGCACTGAAAAGATCTGAAAACACCAGTGACTTTAGTTGAGGTTTGATAAAGTACTCCTCTGGACAGTGAACAAATTAGCAACGCTATTCGAGACCTTTCTGAAAAATCATATTTTTAGAGGTCTTATTTACTGATCATTTTGGTTAACAGATGTTCTATGTTCATCAAAAAAGGTTGTTTCCCGAGTCAAAATACTGGAGAACGGCAAATAGTGCTCGTCAAGCATAGCAATATTTTCTAGTACTATGGCTCAGCTCCGTTCGTTCTTGATGAAAATAGAACAGTTTTTTAACCAAAATGATCAGTATTACAATCTCTACAAAATGGAATTTGCGAATAAAACTTAGGATACGTTTCTAGTTTTTGTGGTTGATGACTGATAGAAGTTTGTTGGAAAAGGTAAAACTCCGTGTTCAAGTAATTAGATGGTGCTAGATTTGAAGTGTGTCAATACGCTGTTAACACTTGAATAGAAGCTTGGAAGTATCTTCTACCATCACGAAAAGCATCAGATTATTTGTTCATTACTCTGTACAGATATACAGTTTTCTCTTTTAAGCTGATTGTTGAGACACTCTGCACACTAATTTATTGTCTCGATTTGATAAAATTCACCACAAATGGAAGCGCTTAGAAAGAGCTGCATAAAATCGAAAGATATCCTTAAAGATTTGCGATTTTTTCATCAAAAATAACATTCTAAGTATAGGCAACTCGACTCGGCGAGTTACATAATCAACTCGTGCTCGCCGCGATGCAGAAAATGCCGATTCGCCTGGCCTCGCACCGCCACGAGGCGAGTAAACTCGGCGATTTTAGTATCTCTGGGACGTACAGCTGGAAACATTCGTTTTCGGAAAGTTATTCATACTGTTTTTGCGAGTTTTCATTTGTTTTCCAAAACTAAATTTTCTATTAATATTAAATAAATATTGCATACATCCATTGAACACTTGGTATTTAACCGATGTATGGCACATTATTTTATTTAGAAAGTAGATAAGATTAATAATGAAAATTTTGATTCAAGTAGTGTTAATGTTTGGGTGGAACAACAAAAAGCAAATATGTTCTATTTTAGATATGAATTATTAAAATTGCATAGACACTCAACTTGCTGTCCATATTTCCTTTCCCAGGTCGAAAAAATACGGTCGTATACATGACCCTAGAATTAGGACCGTATTTCATCGTATTCTTGACGTTTACGATAGTGTACTACTAGTATTAATGCCGTATACGACGAAGCACGGTCGTAATTCTAGGGTCATGTAAAACGACCGTATAAGACGTCGTATTTTTCGATCTGGGTTCTTTTTCCTTTGTAACATGCGTATTGTGCTGCACATGGATGACAAGAGCAGAGAAACGAACGGGAGTGCCGCTAGAGTCAATATTTATCCTCCATGGAGTGTAGAGTCCTCTTTTGGTTCATCAATAAGTATGCATATCAAATCAAACCTGTTTATGAAAATCTTTCTTGATGTCTTTTTTAAATTTAGATTGATCGGAAATTAGAACTTTAGGATATATCCAACTGAAAGATTTGTTATGAACATCTGTTTTCGGTAAAAAGATGTCATTATTATCATTTTTCATGCTTCATATTTTTTAGGATAACAATTCGAACTTTTTCGAAGATGGCTTCATTCAAGCCTCGTCCTATTGTTGTATCGGGTCCAAGCGGGTAATAGTCAAAATTTACTTTTCTAACACATGAACAAAAAAGGAAAGTTGCTTTCGAATATTCAAACCATAATCGATAACGAAAAACAAACAAAGCATTGGATGTATAGTAATATCTTTACTAGATCTGGTAAAAGTACATTAATTAATCAATTATTCAAAGAATATCCAACGGCATTTGCTTTCAGTGTTTCTCGTATGTATCATTGACAATTCTTGTACTGATTACTCTTACGCATGAGGTATAATTTATAGACACTACACGATCACCTCGACTTGGTGAACAACATGGTCGAGGTATGTCATAGACAAGTTTTCATTTTTCCATTTCGCAATATTTTCATCTAACGAATAGAATACTATTTTGTACGACGTCATCAAATGGAAGAAATGATCGGTAATGGTGAATTTCTTGAAACAACAGAATTTTCGTCAAATCTCTATGGAACAAGGTTAATATACAGATAAACACAAGACAATGTAGAAGTCTCTTAACTGATTCAAAACATACGTAACTATTGAATATATTCACTTAACATGGAAATGTACATAGTTGACATATGCAAGAGATGTATCGTAAAATTTTTCTTTAAAATGTAATCGTCTATGTCAATAAAGTAAAGACAAGATTTAAATCTTTTTTCACTGATTTCCGTAAACCTCTACCGTGAATAGTAAGACATTTTTTAAACAATAGTATCGTTTTACATATTTTTCTCACAATTACTTCCCGAGAAAAAAAAGTTAACAACATTGGTTGACAGAAGAATTTCAGTTTCTGAACACATTCTTCTTACAAAACTCTAGACTGTGACAGTTAGTTTATCAACGGTCAAAATAGAACTAAGATTTTCATATAAGAAATGCAACGATTCCACATAAAAATATGTATCAGTCTGAATATATAAAGATAGACTAATAGTGAATACAAAACTATGAATATTTTCAATTAAGTCAAGATTCTTTGATCGGCGTGTTAGTCGGAAAATTCATTTGTGTGTATGTTTTTCGTTTTTGTAGTAAAAAAGCTGTTCAAGATGTAGCAGAAACTGGTCGTATTTGTATACTGGATGTTGATAAACAAGGTGTGAAAAATATTCAAAAAACAGATCTTAATCCATTACTTATCTATATCAGTCCACCAAGTTATGAAATTCTTGAACAGCGTCTACGTGCACGTAAAACTGATAGTGAAAGTGCTATTCAAAAACGTCTAAAAGAATCTAAAGAATCAATGGAATTTAGTAAAGAACCAGGTGTATACAATCATATTGTATTAAATGACAAACTTGATGTGGCATACAAAGATTTAAAAGAAATTCTTCGTAAAGTAAAAAGAGATCTGTTATATATATAAAGATTATTTTTCGGTTTCTTATAGGATATTGAAACAGTTTTACAACAACAAAAGAAATAAACCATAATGATCAAAAATCGATTTTATCTTAGTCTTTTCTTTGTTACTACTCTTAGTAATAGAAAATGCTGTATAGTTATATTTTATTTATCAGAAATACCAAGTTATAATACAAACAAATCAGAAATGAAACAAAGTTTTACTTTTAAAGATACATTAAGATATATTGTATTCTAATCGTCCAATTACTCGCTTGCATAATTTTTCACAAATTTCACTGATGAATGAAAGAAATTTTCTCTCAACAGTTCATTACGGTCGTTTACTTTATGTCATCAATTATTTGCACAGACCTTAGAACATCATTAAATCATAATATGTCGAGTAAAGAAGCACAAATAACATCATAGCTTCTGTTTCAGTGTTGATTAAGTATAATAGTTCGAGTTAAATTATTAGAAGGGTGTGAGTGTGACTATCCGCTTGGATGAAGAGACCAACCGAAACTACACACACATCCCAATCTTTGCCTTCCAATCATTACTGTATTAGTATTTTCAGAGAAGAAAATTGGATACTTACCGATAATTGACATTGAACTTTAAATGTACCAGAAAATGTTTTTGATGATAACTTTTAATCAACATATATGTTTGAAACAGAGACATGTGATCATTAAAATCATTAATTCTCTTTAAAGACTATGATTTATACCAATGAAACGATTTTGAAAGGATTGCCAACATATGCTAACATTCTACTGAGTTTCTCTCAAAGAATCTTACCCAGTGTTAAATTCTCTCATTTACCAGGTAAGACTTGTCTATGAGAAGTGACACACCTCAAGGAATCTATTCTACTATTGATGGCAATACTTCTAATCGAACTCTTATCTTTGAATACTACTCAGTTTACATGTGGAATCCCGTATAATATTATCATCTTCTAGTATACTCGTGACCTTGGTAGATTGTTTAACGTTGAAATACAAAATAAAGCTTTATAAGAATATGTGTGATCTACTTTTTTCTCTTCTTACTTGGATTCGAGTTTTGCTCCGTTCATGTAGTATTTGTATTGAGAACCTTAGTATTTTATTTTACCCTAATATGTCTATTACATTTGATACATATCAAAACACATATACTCTAGTTCTATTATGTGCATCAACAACACGTAAATTAGATCTTGTGTAGGTAGACAATATTTTCATTCAACGTGGTTGTTTGAAATTTGTTACTCGATAGAGTCATTCAATTGGTCAAGGTTACATTGTTGTTTGAACAATACTTAATAATATTATCTATTATATATTCAATAATAATACAACACGAAAAATAACGGTGACACTAGACATCGGACATGTTCAATACGTGATGAAAACAATCATTCATAGTTTTTACAAATGGAGAACGAATTCAACCGAATGTGTAGAGACACTTGCTAGATTTGTTGTTCTCTAAAACCAATTATTCAAAACAGTAACTGATCATTTGATTCGCAGAGTAATTTATTTGAATGCAGTGTGACTCTAATATTTCATAGTTGCAAAAGTTCTATCATGATGAATGAAAGATATCTTGGTTGGATCTGAAAAAAATTCAATTCAGCACACGGTCATATCTTGAATTTTCGTACTTCTTATATGGATGCTCCATTATATGGGGCCTGCTCAAATGAAAAGTTTTCAAATTCATGCATGACATACACTGGTATTTACCACCCTCGTTCTATTTCAGGAAATCGAATCTAGCTTTAAAAGGAAAATATGTATGCATCTTATTATTGTAAATTGTGAATAGCAGATCAACGGCAACGAGTGTTAATAAGAAATAATTAACGAACTTGACAGTCAATATATTCTAAGTAAAAACTTTTACGCATAAAAAATTGTCTCTTATCAAGTATTAGATTTTTAAGTAGATACATAGATGAGAACTTCATAACCCTGCATACCGATTTCTATTAAATATAGAGTTCTAACTTAACTTACTCCTTCGAATCTTGATAAACAGACACATTTTTCGAAATCTGAAAACTTCAAATGAGAGTCAATCCTAATTCAGTGAGTAGATCTCTAAAATTTTAGCCGAATGCTATCAACCCGATTTTCCATCTTGAGAAAAGATAAATATGGTTCTTAATAAATTTATGTTCTAGATAGTTTCAGTCGATATGAAAGAAATTTTTTTCTTTGTTTTATGATAGATTTTCTCTTACATCGACAGCTACCAGAATTTCAAATAATAAGATGACTTTTTATCACCTATATGGATAGTGAACTTGTCAGTTATTTACACAGAGCAATGGGCTGTATGAAAGTCAAATACAATTCATTGACTATTAAAACACGTAATTATTTTAAATTCATGTTTCTCTCACAGTTAATCATTGCATGTGATTTATGCTGTAAATTATGTAATTCTCTGAATTAATAAGAACTAGTTAAAGAGACTCCTTATGGTGAGTAAGATGTTGATTGGAGATTTTTTCTACAGAAGATGATTTTCGATAAAGACAACAGAAAAACAAATACTAAATTATTGAAAATCTCTCACGAATGCAAGTTTATCGCACAAAACCTGACTTGTATTGTATTCGATTACTACGCAAATGTACCATTTTCATGTTGACACTCTTGTGCATTCTGAAAATGAATTCAAGTTAGTTTGAATACTTCATTATGTGAACTGTTCTAATCATATTTTTCTTTCATTATAATATAGTAGGTTCCACATAACCTACAGATGAATTAAAATTGGTACTGAGCACAATCGCTCTACACTAATATACTAATCTTTGACTTTTCTCAGCAGAAAGTATTTGACAATCAATGAAAGCGATGCCTAATGAACTTTACAATGTAATACTTTGCAAAGACGATCATATATACACTGTGACGCTTATCTAAATTGACATTGATTTCAAACATGATAACTAAAATTCTTTTTTATTGCATACAGCGTTGCATATATCACTGAATGTGTTTTATTTTCCCACAAGATACTCAAAGACTTGGAATGTATAATAATAAAAAACTTACCATTACGATCTCTCTCATGGTCAAAATGTAAAGCATTTATGTCATCCTATTCGTCTTTGAAAATAAGTGATTAGTTATTACTCGAATATAGAAAAGATACCTTTCTCGAATAATAAATAAGATCTGTCTTTTGAACAATTGATTAACCGATATCCTGAAATACAATAACAATAACGAGTCGCTGCTTCTGTTTTCTGACTGTTCTGAAGCAAAACTGAATTCTTCCATCGCTTGTTTATTTATTATCTTCATTTCTTATGAAGTTTCATTTAACTTTCGTTGCTTTGTGAAACAATTCCATCTATGTATGAAAACATACGTATGTCATATATATTCACCAATGAATACATCTAGGCAACGTCGGATTCATTTTGTGTAAGATTTTCTCCATCCTATAAACAGATCAGAACTGCAAGTTGTTCCTATTTACAGAGTTATTGACAAAGATATCGAATTGATGTCGTAGTGTTGGGTTTAATATCATACTTACTCCTTACAGTGTTATTCTCACTTAGTTATATGTTAATTAATTTCGCTTTCGATAGCGAACTGTACAAAATGTGAAATAAGATGAATGCATAATTTATTTACAGAACATAAAACATAGAATCATTATTGTATGAAATTATTGACAATAAAAAATAATACGCATCTTAGATATGAATAATGGCAGTACATCTGTGCGACGTAGGCACTGGAACGAGAAAAAAAAACAGATTGTGATGACGTAGTCTAAAAGAGACAAATGTATTCGTACGTGATTCAGAAATGAGAAATTCTGAACGTTGTACTCGACGTTACAATTGACGTGAACATGATTATAAAATAGATGTATCTTTTGACAACGATGTATACTAGCATTGAAACTACCAAGATTCATGAAACATCTAGTAAAAATTCGATGTCAATCTATAACTGGAAAATCATATAAAAATGTACAGAAAGGCGTAGAAACACGCAGATAAATTATTTCGTCTTTACATGAACGTTAAGATTGAGAAAATTTTTAATTTAAAAAAATTCAAGTGACGTCAAGATCAATTTTTGAAAAAGTTTAACTTAATTACATCAATAAAAATTAATCATTATTGCATGTGATTCATACTTACGTGGCAAGAAAAATATTCTTGTCATAATTTTTGAATGAAAACCTTTGTTATTTTTCAGTTGTTCTAATGACAGTTAGTTGAAATTCGAATAATTAATGTACACTCATAGGTGAACGATTTTCAGCACGGATCTTATTTGATTTCAAATTAATAAAACAAATATTCTATAAAGCCAATGACGAATCCTCTTGATTTATTTAAGAAGTATTCAATTCATTATACTTTACTGAAAAACGTTTTTCAAACAAAGTAATATAAATTAGGGTACTTCGAAAGATGAGATCTAAATTCTGAAAAAATTTCTTCTATAACGAAATGTTATTCGGGATTATTATTAGACTGAAAAATTCTTAAACTTAACTTAACCCTGTTGCATGAAAATATACTTATATGTGCATAGATGATGAATAGATCAAGTCACAGTACGATATTTGAAAGGTTAGAACAGACAATCCAAAAAGTATTTTAAATATTTTGTTGATTATACAATAGTAGAACTACATTTTATAGACAATCATACACATTCAGGTCGAAAGTGTATTGAATGTCTCTTCCAAAGAACATCAGAACAAATTCAATAAAATCTTCTAGAAGATTTTATATCTAAAAACGCAGCATTCTTTTCTGAACTTCATGAATCATGATTTTTTTAAGATCACTAATCTACAGTAGAATGACATGCGATGCAAACGTCTTGGCAGAAATGCCGAGCTCTACGAGACCATATTGCCAAATTCTAAACAAATGAAGCCTTTTCTTTGTTGAAGAGGGTGTGGATGAGGACGTGGGTGTGTCTTGTAGCTGTTTTTCAGATCAACCATATGACGTTGATGTGGACGTGGGGTGTGAAATACGGGTGTACGCATAGTTTAAATGCACACCCCACACCCACACCCTAATTTTATCTAGAATTTCGTTTATAGAATAAGATAGTACGTATTGATCTATTATACCTCATCATATGCCTGTAGATATTAGATAGTATTTGTTTGTAATATCAATAATCATTGTCGCTTTTTACGATAGACATTAACACTACTGCAGTTGTATCAGAATCAAATAGGAGACCGAGTAATAAAAATTCTTGCAGATGGATTAAAGGATTATTTAAGAACTTAGTGAAAGTGATCGGAAATAATTAATTTGAAACACTATCTGTCCAAATCTCATAAATACTTGAAAAATTTCCACCTAAACGTTTCAATATAATCTCAAACAAATAAGATTTCTATGAACTATTCGTTTTAAATAGTCCGACTCTACTCTTTGCCTATGTCTCTCATAATCTGGACATGAAGAAAGTGTGTAGTTGTAACTTTCAAGATTATATTCTCTGATAGATGCTTCTGTTGTAATAGATTAGCGAGGCAATGTATATGCGCTTGGTAGTTACTGTTGTTGTTAGACAGCATTACACTTTTGTAATGAAATTGAAATATAACGGTTTTATCATGATTGCTTCGTCTTTTCAGATATTTATCGATATGTGTGTGACTTGAAAAACTTTTATGTTACCCTTCTGTTCCTCCATATCACGATTTTTACCGTTCTTTTATCTCCACATCGTAAAAAGAAGAAAATAAGCGTAGAATCTACTAATTTCGAAAACATGGCTAAGAGAAAACATAGATTTTTTATCGTCGTTTTATCTTTTCTAAATCCAAACTCATATAACATGTATGTATACGTTTTTATTAGATCCAATCAGTTACTCTAACACTCAACAACGATATTTCACATAGAGTACAATGGAGAAAACAAAAGAACAAATCGATAGCTTATTCGACCAACATTGCGAGACATTGTTTAAATCGAAGGAAAACATTAATGCAAAACTGATCACATGGCGTAATAAAGTTATTCATGAGATTGAAGAACATATAGCACGACAAACGGAAGTTCTAAATCAATACTTTGAAAATGAAAAACATCATCTCGAGACTAAACGAAAACAGTATTTGAAACAAGTGGCTATCCAATATAAGAAAGAAAATAAAGAAGAGATCAAACGATTACTTGCTACATGTGAGGCTTTGAAGTATGATCTAGCGAAACTTCGTCAATATGATAAGCAGATTTCATATTTATATGTAATGACAGAAGCCAAACAATTGACGCAACAGCAAGATGATAATAATTCGCGTAAGACTCGAGAAAGTCAATCTCGTAGAACAACAATCGAGAACAACGTAAGTGATATTGCAAACAACAGAAGTCCATATAAATATGTATGGATGGATAGGCCACCTGAAAATTCGACACAATCAAAGTTAGTTTCTTTTTTTATGCATGCTATTCATTACATTTTCATTCTTTATTAAAGACCATCAAAGCCTCGAGTTTTGCCTGCAATAAAATCTTCAACAACTAGTAGCAAAAGTTCAAAATTCGACACTAGAAATCGGGCTGATACAATGGACAAATGTCCTTTATGTTACATGGTGTTTCCGTATAAGATGACATACGTTCACAGAGAACAACACATTAACGAACATTATTATTGATGCTTTTTTGGAAACTAAAGCATTAAAAAATCGATGCTAGTATGTTTGAGTGGACTAAACTTCACGTGGGCCACATGCTTGCTGTATCATATTTTCTGATTAAAAAACTACTAATTAAGACATTAATTTAAAGAATCCAATAAAATAAATTCAGTTATCTGATCTTTATTGCATTATTCAGATAGAGCAGAGTATGGGTGCAGATACGAATTTGAACTATAATTTTGAAGTTTGGTTGAAGCTGCAATCATTGCGTTGTATCTATGCGTATGAATGTAGCCATAGGTTAGAATGGATTTGAGTTGGAATTAGCAAGCTAACCATGTTCTCAGTGTCTCTTTTTAAATACCATCATGAATACTCACACTCACAAACACCCATTTATATTCTCATTTATATCTAAACCTACCTACACATTTTTACTCTCACCACATTCGTACCCTACGACATTTTGCCCATGTGACGAACCATCCGGTGTCCAAAAAATCATATGATTTTTTACATGTTTGAATCTGATATTAAACTAATAGTGAACTTACCGAAAGATTAAACATCATGAAAAAGATAAAATTCCAGTTCTGTTTCATATGATTCTCAAAAATAATCAGTATAACTATTTATTTAAGGTTCCACTCGAACTAGTGGCTTGTGAAACAAATATCTTAAACGTGAGGATGTGGAACGTTTTTAAACAGTTGAAAAATGACTGTTTCCAAATAAACAATAACACTTCTTTGATTATCAAAGTGATAGGTTTGAATTATATTTTTCTCACTAGATGACTTCAAGTATTGTCGGCAATCAATAGAAAAAGGTTTATGACAGTAATCGATATCAATTGAATGCGATTTAATCGCTCGCGATTTTTTTTTGACATCCATGTAGCTTGCGCTACTTAGCTTACCTTTGGTAAATTGGTGTTTAATCGTGTGTAGTTTGATTCCAAAATCAATATGATTGCTCTTGAAATTCTCCTAAATTTCAATGCATTCGTATTCGTGACTGGACTAATGAGGAAATGAATACAATGTAAGTTTCCCCATGTTCAGATAAACGTGAACGGTGTATTTTAATCTATATGAAAGGATAAAGAGAGCGGGCGCATAATTCTCAATTATAATAGGCGTATAGATTGAATATGATTTATTATTGCTAGACTTTCGTAGAAGTTCAATATGCAAGTCTTTAAGCTTTGAAAGAAACTGATTTAGTGAAGAATTGGTATTTGGTAAGGCTACAGTTATATATGATGAGGTGTTTGGCACTAATTCTATTGTTAGTATTTCGAGTTTTATTGATGGAAAATATTTTTACACATCTTGTACTCGTTATGGTTTCAATTAACACATCACTATGAATAGATGGCAAGAAAAGGGTTAATTTTTCAATTGTTTACATAAATATTTATTGGAGGAATTAATTGTTTTCATAGTTCCGAAACACTGCATCTACCTGTGTGGTTCTCATTTCTCTGAAATATATTCGGAAGCATACGATGTCGACGTGTAACACATTTGTTTGCAATAAAGAAATACTTGTCCGAATCGTTGAGCATATACCTTAAAATGAGAAGTGTTGACAGATTTTGCTTATCTACTTCACGGCATGACTTTCTTCAACATCACGGTATTTAGCTAATGCTATCCTTTTAGCAATAATTTGAGGGAACAAATTCAATTGTCGAGCATCGTTTTATTCTTCAATTTAGAGATCGATAGAACTTCGTGAGACTGGGAAAGAAAAAAAAAGAATTCATACCAGTTCAACGCGTCCATAATTCTACTAAATATAGAACTATTCCCTCAGTTTTTCCATTTTTGAACAAGCTATAAACGAAACATTGAGTTGCAAGATTCTTATCTTGAATGTTATTCGTCAATAAGTAGTTTAACCAGTAAAAATTATTAATGACATCTGTTCAAATCAGTATGTCTCTATTTAGATATTAAGCATCCTATGGAATACTTATAGAAATAAAACAAGGCCTAAAATCATCGATTTATTCTCAAAATTCCATGTCTTATAGACATCTGTCAAAATTGAGAATTTCATCAATATCTAGTCTACAAATTGAATACTATGATAACCTACATAGTTTGAAGCGCGTGTTTGGCTGTTTTTTTTCTCGCTAACTTCGAATTAAGCCCATAATATGTGATGAAAGAATACCAGATATCCAAGATTCATTCTATTGTGTTTTCCTCATATTGCCTAGAAGGCATCGGTATAAATCTTTTTAATAAAGAAATTTAAACTTGGTACTCAAGTTTACAAAGAAAACCATTTCTATCGATAGTTTGGGAAAGAAACTCACTAAAGGAATGACATTGTTCATATATTTTAATGAGTTCCTACTTGGTACACTCCATTGTTTTACTATTATAACCATTTTTCTAAGAGTAAGTAGTCGTTAAGTTTAGATTAATATCTACTTAAACAGTTTTTGACAAGATCTGTCCTTATGCGTCTACACATCTAGTGAGAAGCAATGATTTTTGAAGAATTACGCTTAGTGAAAACTTGAATAAGAGAAATGAATTTTTAAAATGTAGATACTTGAAGATATAATTTTTATTGTTCTTCGATGAACAAACTATTTCGTTGTTGTGTGTTTATTTCTTTCGAACATAAATCTGAGTAAAAACAAACGAGAAACAAATATTGACTTACAATGTCGAAAGAATCTTTTCATTCTTTAATCTGTTCCCTTGTACAGCACGTATCTTGTTTTTATGATGTCTTACTTTTATTCTGTGTCATTCTCATTTGAATTCTCTTCTATCAATATAGGCAATAAGACATAGTTTAAGTATCACATACAGTTCATAAAAATTGATTTGATGTACATACTATACTAATGAGTTTTTCACATATTCGATTCTAACGTATGTCTGAGTGTACTGTTCTTTTTCGGAAATTTTCAAAGTAGAGTCATCGATTTACTCATATTCAGAATTTTATATATGGGATGAACAGATTAGAAGGAGAAATGATATAGACACATAATTTCAACAGTTTGAAAAGATATTTTTGGAAACAAGTCTTCAATTGTAGATCATATCAACAGATCACGAGATGGACAGATTCGCAACATTTATCGATATATTATTGGAAAATAAAATTTCCTTGAAAAAGAGTATATTGATGAAGTCTGATATGTTTGACCTAAACATATTAGACATAGATTATTCAACTACGTTTATTCAAACAGACCAACAAGTCTGACTAAGTTCTATCGATTCCTTGAACTCTGTGATGCTTCAAATTTTAGATTAGCCACATTACTACATTATCACGAATCCAGTGAAATTTTTTCATGTGTTCACAATAGCAATCTTCACGAGGAGAACTCGACGAACAGAGACTCATTATTGAGACATGGGTAGAAATAACGAATGAATGTATTTGTTTATACTAATTCGAAATTCACGCAACCAAAACATATCAAGTAAGTTTTAGTAAGAATAAATCGATTACTGTTATAAGTTTCATTTCCGTTCTTAGTGAAGTGTTAATCATCAAAGAACTTTGAAATTTTTGTGGTTAATTGGTAACCAATTTCCATCTCCTAAAGATTTTCTGGTTTTCCATTAAGCACAGCATCGTTCGATCGGAATGTTCACACTAATTTACATATTATATTAAACTGAATAATAATTCGTGAGGTTGTTTTTCAAAAGACATAAATTTCGTGTACATTCATTAGATAGGCTCATCTCTGAATCATCATTCAACTTTTATCTGAAGTTATCATTTATATTACGAATGTACAGGCAAAGTTTCGATTAAACATATTGATGAGAGAAGTCTCTTAAATTTGACTTTATTTTAATCGATGAATCATTAGCATAACACTGGAGAAAAGAATTTTGACAATATACTAAGCGGTTATTTTTTTATGACTAGGTTTAAATTTCCTTCAGGATTTGAGTCAATTTTTCAAATTTTGAACGCTACATATACAAAAATTATCATCTCGATAAGATTGAATCAATAAACGTTTTTAACTTATTTATTTAGTTTGATTTCAAATTTCGCTTTTTTATTCTACTTGTAATTTAAATGAAAACTTGCAGACGGTTCGCTCGTTTAACTCATTCTTATAAATTTTCAACACATTTCAACCCAGTATAAAGAACAACTTAGAAGTCACATTATATGCATTCGACGGTGAATATATCTGCTCAACCGAATACAATTTTTAGAAGATGTAGAAAATCTAATACAAATAGGTTACATTAAAAGTCTTTCTAGAAAAATTAACTTTTGTTTTCCAATACATGTGTTCACTCGAACTAGAACAACCTCCATAAAATCTATTACTGAGAAAAATCTTGAGTAAACGACTTTCTTCTTGCAGATTTCTTCGTACTATTACTACATATATCAAAAATTAATGCACATGATGATTGTTAGAGACGAAACGCCTAAAATGATCTATGGATTTCGACTTTTTAATATCTACACTGTATGGTTTTAAGAATTTTGTTATCAATGCATAGGTAGATTGAAACATAATCAGTTTGATCATCTAACTTTACGAGTCTATGTCTAAGATAACCGTCAACAAAAAGGACAATAACATTTTTCATAATTAAATCGACATGTGTTAGTTCCAGGTCGAAGGAGCTACAATTATCTGATTTCCATGACATTGTCAAGACTAGGATTCGATAAGTTGTATTCTCTATGCGATGCGATATCTTTGATCGATGATTCGCCATAAGTGAATTCTTTTCTTTGCCAACCGTGATCAATGACAACAAGCATATCTTGTTTCTTTAGTTTCATTAAACAATTTTTTAAAACTTTCGCTGTAAAAATTACAATCAAAATTAGTTTATTATTTTAAAATTACATTTTCATTAAAATTTTCTTATAGAACGACATCTAATGGAAAGAAGCTTCTCGAAAGACTGCAACAAACATAATGCACTCACTCATTCATTTCCTTCCTTTTTATTTATTCATTCATTCATTCATTCATCTAGCCAACAGAAATCATGACATCAACTGAAACCACCGAACAAGCAACACTTCAAGCCGAAGATATAACACCCGAAAAAGACGGAGGTTTGTTAAATAAAAACTTTTTTTTATAAGAAACTGTTCATTATGATATATTTTTCTTTTAATTTTCATTCAAGGTGTTCTCAAAGAAATAATTAAAGAAGGTCACGGTGATGAACGACCCTTAACAAATGACAAAGTTTATGTACACTATGTAGGTACATTACTCGACGGCACTAAATTCGATAGTAGCCGAGATCGTAATGAGACTTTCAATTTTGAGCTCGGTAAAGGTTCAGTTATTAAAGCATGGGATATTGGTGTTGCAACAATGAAACGTGGAGAAATATGTCGTTTAACATGTAAACCTGAATATGCATACGGTGAAAGTGGTTCGGGTGATAAGATTGGACCGAATGCGACGTTGATTTTTGAAATTGAGCTGTTCGACTTTGTTGGTAATTTCTTTTTTCACTGTGCCATTAGGTTCATCATGCCTGTACATTTTTTGTCTCTTGTTTAGGTGAAGATTTAAGTGAAGCAAAAGATAATAGTATTATTCGACGAACATTAAAGAAAGGCGAAGGCTGGTCCAAACCAAAGGAAGGTGTTGCCGTTGAAGTCATGCTTAAGGGTACTACTCATCAAGGTCAAGTATTCGATGAACGAACGGTATCGTTCACCCTCGGTGAAGGTTTCTTGCAAAATATTCCAGAAGGGTTTGTATCTATTATTTTACAATAGATCGATGTTTGTACGTTGGTTTTTCAACTTATAGTGTTGAACATGCTATTACCAAAATGACTCAAAATGAACATGCTGAATTAAAATTAAAATCAACAGCAACAAATGGTGTAGAAAAATTTAACATTCCAAAAAATACACCAGTTCAATATGATGTTACACTGTTGAGCTTTGAAAAAGTTTGTCGATATTAACAAAATAGGAGAAAAAAAAGAATTATTTCTATTATTTTTACTATAGGCCAAAGAATCATGGTCAATGAATGATGTTGAGAAGCTTGAACAATCTGAAGTCTTGAAAAAGCGTGCTGCAGAATTGATCGCTGTAAGAATAAAAAACGAATTTCGTTTAGCTTTAGGTTAATCTATTCTATTTCCAATTGTTTAAAATCTAAAAGAAGAACAAGGTAGCTTGCATCATCTACTTTCTTTTCATAGAATAATAATTTTAAGATTCGTGGAAGAAGATTCTAGAACTCAAATAAAACAAAAAGTTTATTTTTGATCATGTACGATTTAAATTCATATAGTAATTGTGAGAATACTGAAAAAATACAGTTGAGAATGGTATTTAAACTTGACTGGTCGTAGTTCGATATTTAAAAATATTTATCTTACTTCTGACTAAAATTGTATCTCAATATAGCGATGATAATGTGATTAAACTGGATTCATTCATCTGAATTGTTGACGAAATGTTGGGATCCTGAGATAATTGAGTTTTTCTGCACGAGTGAATTACAAATCTTAACTATATTGTTAAGAAGAATATTGACTCCGTGTGTTAGTTAAGTCTGAATTGATATTTTTTCTAATCTAGGATGGACATTATCGAATTGCAATTAAAAAATATACCAAAATTACAGATTATCTTCAAACTACAAATTATGAAAATGAAAATGATAAAAAGAAAGCTGAAGAATTTAAATTAAGTGCACATTCGAATACGGCCTTATGTTATTTGAAATTGAATGATCATGTTCAGTGTATTCAAGCTTGTGAAAAGGCCCTAGAGTTAGATTCAAAGAATGAAAAATGTCTATTTCGTCGTGGTCAATGTCATTTATCGATGTCAAACTTTGATGAAGCTATAAAAGATTTTCAAGAAGTTTTAAAAATCAATCCGTCAAATAGTGCCGCTGTCCAATCGATCCAAAAATGTCGAGAACAAATCAAAGCCTATCATCAAAAAGAAAAACAATTGTATGCTAATATATTTTCTAAAATGGCTAAACAGAATGAAAAAGTATGTCGATCACTTTTCTTCATAAATCAGTATTTATAAACTTTTATCTTTGTGTATTTCTCCCGTGCTCTAGATGGAAGCTCAAGCTACAACAAATGGTGATGTTAAAACGAATGAAGAAAATAAGGAAGAACAAACAACAGCAACAAACTAATTCAAATATGTTGACATTCCATGCTAATCCGGACTTGGAACAAAACAATTAACTAACTGTTCTGTGTTCGTATTCTATCCTTGATACTAAACGTTATAGTTCTCTTTTTCTGTTCTTTTATTTGTCGTCTTTTTGGCTAAAAGTAAGATGAAATAAAAACTAAGCAGTCGTATACGATAAATAAAAAGGCCATTGTTTACTAAAAAGCTACGCGGAAAGACCACTGAGAACAGCGGCAAGGCTTCGAATAACCATGCCAACACCGAGAAATATAAAATTATTACATCCTTGAATCTCTCGAAATAAAAATAATGACCATAGGGAAGTAACAATGCCCGGTAGAACATTAACAATTGGATAAGCGACAGCATTCTTTAATGCACTGATAGCAACAATGAAACCAATATTTGCTACGGCCCACATAGCACCACTGACCATAGCTGGTAAAACAATAGATGGATTAATACTTGGCTTATTACGTTTTAATGCTGCATACACAATAAAATAAAACGTAGATGAGAGAAGAATACCACAATATTGTGAATTGATGAAAAAAAGACCATTATTAGGTGGTAAAACATTATTATATGCAAAACGTTCTCTGTGATCACGTATATATTGATCTGGAATAAACATTAGTCCGTAAAATATTCCAGCTAAACCAGCTAAAATACAGCCGACTATTTGTTGCACTCGATCGCTTAATCTATTAAGAAATGGAAAATCAGTTTCATGATATTGTTCGTCGTCGGCATTAATGTTCAAGTCGTTTTCTAATTCTACTATTAATTGTCCATTGGTTGCTTTAATATATTGAATTTTTTTCGATGATTTTGTGGACTTAATAAAGAGAAAAAATATTCCACTGACTGCAGCTAATACAACTGATGAATAATTCATTGCTAATTTAAGGTTTGTTCGAGGTATTTGAGGTTTAATACCAAAAATACCAAAACGGCCACCGGCCCATCCTACGATTAAACTTGTTGTTCCCCATATTAATAAACCAACAGCAAGACCACAAGTCTTTATACAGAATACTGTTGCAAGATTTCCTGTTGTCCACAATACGCCTACAAATAATGACAACGGTATCATAAAAAAATTGAATGAAGAAGATTATATCTTGATACCTCCAACAATTACAAGTGGATAGAAACGTTGATTGTTCAAAATAAGATCAAGTATGAGACCTACAATCCAAACAGTAACACAGAATACAAATTGAAAGAAAAATCCATCACCGGCTGAAAATTGTTTTACAGGTAATAAATTCGATCCAAAAAAGATCGACGCAACGACGCATCCGACAAAGCCAGCCCACACAGGTATTGGATTGTCAAATTCATTGTCACGAATAGTTGAATTGTTTCGTAGATTAGTGCCGCCTGTGTCAACGATGCTAGCACTATCAGCGATGTTACTTGTTGTTAATGATAGAATAAATATTGTAATTAGTAAGAAAATACTGTGTACACTAATCATTTTATCAAATCTAAACTAAATGCAATATTGATTTTTAATAAAAAAGAATAAATTTGAAAGGATGTTATCATGTATATGTTTGAAGAT
The DNA here is from genome assembly GCA_900239685.1 of Rotaria macrura. Lineage (NCBI taxonomy): Eukaryota > Metazoa > Rotifera > Eurotatoria > Philodinida > Philodinidae > Rotaria > Rotaria macrura. Next base: position 161,224 of record OENT01000046.1, read on the forward strand.
AAGTTATGATTATTTATTATAAAGAAAAATTGATTTCAGGACATGATGAAAGGCTCGCTGACGGAGCATGGATCGGACTCCAATTTGAATCTGAACCTTAGTTATTCTACAAAAAGAAAAACAATCATAACGAAACTCTTATGTTATTATCGGTAAGATACATACTATGGGAAACGCCCATGATGTCTTAATTACTAAGTCTGATCACAGAGAAAGAATTATCTCTTATCTTCGAAGAGGCTATTGAGATAAAATTACAAAAAACGTTCGAACACATTATGAGTATAGATACGGACAGTATCTGAAAATGTTGGACACTGACAAGTTCTTGATATGGGTATATGCAACTTATCACTTTCTATCTTCGTTCTATTCGATTATAGTACTCACATGTGAGTCTTTCAAGTATTGAACCACTTTCATACGTTGAAATGTTAACAAGTGATCGAAGATATGCTTTTGAGAAATAAAGAACATTCAATTCGACTCAATTAATTGTGACAAAACACCATGACTCAACCAAGTATTCAATTCTTGAACGAATCCATACAATAAAGAACCGTATTACCAGAAAAAACAAACCAACGATTTATGATCCACACTGTGATGCATCATTTGATAAAGTATATCGATTGTAAGAAACTGTTCGTAAATCAGTCATTTGGTATTTATTATGCCAGTAAATAAAAACATTCGGAAATGTTTAGATGATGAGCAAAAAACTAAGCGCAACTCAAATCGAAAGCATTCATAAAAAATGTTTCACCATTTATGAATATTTTAATTACGACAAATATAATCTCATTTGAAAATGATTCTCTACCAGTCAATAGTCACGAGAGTATGGTCATCTGCATGAAAAACAAAAAGACGAAAGTGTAAAGATAAGCATAAGTAAAGTACAGTGCGAGATAAGAAAGTTTACAAAGAAAAGAAAAAATACTTTATATAATTCATAGAATCTGTGGTCTTTTGTGTCTTTCGGTCAATGTATCTTAACGGAAAGCAGTAAATTGGAAAATAAAACGATACGACTCATATGAAATCTATCAATTTAAATGCTCGACGGCTACTAAGCAAGGTCAAAATCTCGGTGATCGATTTTTAGATGTTTTGAATTGATGTCGAACAAAGAATTGATTTGAGAAAAGTACGAGTCTGCATTCATTAAACATCTATGATTTGCCCAATGTTCGTTCAAGATGTTTTTTAATATAGATACAACTCACCCATACAGCAGTCCATAGTATGTCGAAAGAAAAAGAAATCACAGTTACAATCATTGAACGCGGAGTATAGAAATACATGTCGTATGTGGGCTTGGTTAGTTTAGATGCGCTACTGCTTGGATTTTTATGCAAAAACAAATAGTTTCCTACACATTTTTCCAGGGTGCCATCATGAATAATCTGTCATTTTATACAAATCCGACATATTTCTGTTTGTGTGATTTTTCTTTGATCATTCTTCTATTCATTAGGAGTCCTTCTATTTCAGTGTGTAACAATTATTTAATGACTTTCAATACATTTATTATTGGCTTTCTTGCTATTCGAAACATGCATACTATTTTTTCTTGAAATATTTTAGCATCGAAGCCTCCTACGAATACTACATGATCCTATGTAGATACCGTGATCGTCTACAAGGAGACGATCTATACGAACACTAAACTATTAGTTTGTGATAACATACCGTATCATAGTTTTATCGAGAATAGAAATCTTAAATCAATATCTTTGAAACTAATAATCTAAAAGTAGAATAAGACATATCAAGATCATTTTGATATATATGATTTGTGGAATGTACTGAGTAATGTCGAAAAGGAAAAATGTCGAATAGTACAATGTCGGAAAACTTGCAGACGGCAAGGATGAAATCCTATTTGAGTTGATATCGTAAAAATGGTCTAATGTAAACAGGACGACCTGACAAATAATCAGAGAGCATGAGGCATAATTGTTAAACATAATAATAACATATGCAATTTTGAATATAATATAAAGGAACCGTTTCAAAAATAAAATATAAGTAGGGATAAATTAATCATCACATTCTCTGATTAAAAACGAATAGGTGTACAGATTAGAACTTAAGCTGGTTATGTTCAATTATCAGACTAATTGATAAAAGAATGAAAAGAGTATACCCAAGGATATCTGGCTTTATAAATGCTGTGATATATCATATTTTTAACACTCATTCCTACTATTATAAAACGATGTAAAACTACAAATGATGGAACAAAAACCGAAAATACATTCTGTACAACGTCGTTTTGATAGACTTCCCAGGTGAATGAATCCCATACCAAATCCGATGAAATCTTATGGGAATCCGGGTTGTGGAAACAGTAACGGATCCGACGGAAGAAACCTATTTTCTTGTTTGAGTACGAATTAGCATTTAAACCCAACAATAGAGGCCTGCCTGATCACACGATGAAATCCAATCGGATTCCGATAGTAGGATTCGATAAAATCCAACACTAGGGATCCAAATCAGGAATCGCAACCAGGAATCCGATGGGATTTCGTCGGATAAGAGAAACTCCGATAGAAACATGATCGGATCCAATGGTCGGAATGATTCTCCTGGATTGCTGACCCTTATGCAAATAATGAAATTAGTCTAGAAAAATATTTAAAAGAGTTATCGTTGGTAGGCGCTAAGGATAAAAGAAAAATAAATAAAAAAATATTGATTGTTAGATTATTCTTCATACGTATAAAATGATTTAAAACATAGTTTTCGACATTTTTCCTTTTCGAAATTTATCCTTTTGACATTTTTCCTTTCAAAATTTTTCCTTTTCGACATTTTCCCGTTCGACATTTTTCCTTTTCGACATTTTCCCGTTCGACATTTTTACTTTCGACATTTTATTTTTCGACATTAGTCTGACATATCGATTTGTGATCGTATACGAGCGGATTTAGCATGCCAATCAACTTCGGTAGCATAGGAAGGGAGAAGAACAGATGGCATACTTTATACTTCAGATAGATATTGAGCCTTTGCTATCGGAAACAACTTTGCTAGACACGTAAACAGAAATATTAAAGTATTTGTGACGAAAAACAAATCCGAGAAGTACTTTTTATTAGGTTTCTTTGAGATAAATCTTCATTCCAAATCTATTGACAGATCTTGTACGTTTCATTGAGTATTCCGACAGTAATTGAATGAAGTTGAATTCTGCTAAAAAAATATCCGCTATCATTTGATAGACTATGTCTTGATATATATATATGTATTTACAAGCATTTAAAACTAATAAAAGATCTATTGATATTCGATTGGATACATCGTATTAGAAACTTTTCAATATTATTTATCTCACCATTCCTTTTAGATTATATTTCATAGTGAACATCAACAGACTAAAACCAAACGCTTGTATATATTCTTATATTAATATCGAAGATTTTCGTATATTTTTTTCTTTAAGCACTATCCATACTTCTTTATTTTTTTAAATAAACTCTGATTTGTTTTTCTTAGACCTATCAATGCACCTGACAAATATAGTTAGTTCAAAAGTGTGGTATACGATTGTATTTATGAAATTTTTATACTGAGAAATACGAGAACTAATGATTTTTTCATAGCATATCGAATTTAGAAAAACTTTCGTATATCATTCTGCCGTTGAATTTATCATGAAACAAGCTAAATCGTTCGATTACAATGTTTCTTCTTTCAATAGATTAAAATTTTTTATCATATTCATCACAAGATAAGGATATCATGCCTGTCTGTTCCTATTGAAGAATACCTTTTTCTTTCATGATAATCAGTACAAAAACTTTCATTCTTTCTATTATGTCATATGAAAGTACGAAGAGCATGCGCGCTTGTTTTCAGATTCATTCTCTATGTTTATAGAGGTGTTCATCATTGTTTCTATATTCATATCAAGTAATTATGGTTATGATTATTTCGTTCGTTTTAAAGCTTATGATCTACCTTGTACGATATTCAATAACGATCTTCTATGGGTACGATGTAGAATCAATCAATCTGATCCGTTGAAATTCTTCAGTACTACGTCATTATCGAATATAAATATTGAATTTTCACTAGAATCTATTAACAATTTAACTTTACCATCGAAGTTTTTCGTTGTTGACTTTGATAGTAAAAATAATAATGAAACATATGATCATTATTCATCAATAAGAAGTCCTCGTAATTTCATTATATTCGATGCTACAAAATCTTTTCAAATAAGACAAATAAATATTCTAACAGATACATTTTTCAATTTAGTCTTGTCGACACAAATAAATTTTATTCTTCATAATTGTGGCTATCCAATACTTCACGTTGAACGAGATATTCTTTCCTCTCCAATCGTAAAGCAAATATTAGTGGCATTCAGTGATCTAATTCGAACGGCTTTTTTAAAAGATTATTTTTCTCATGAATGTTTAATCGATGAAGAAATTCCTATTCAAAACGAAAATGAAAAAGAGTCAATCAAATTTTATTTTTCTAATAAGCAAAAATCATTCTATTTCCCTAAACTAGTGGTCAATGGATTACTTTTTACTATTATAATATCTCTTAATAGTGTGTTGATGTGCTTGGTCAATAGAGAGACTGCTAAAATAAAAACTAGATCTTCGATTTTTGGTATTACACAATCAGATAAAAGTTCAAGTTTTCAACACACAAGTAATTCATCAACATCGATTACGTCACACGCACTTTGAAACTCATATTGTAATCGAAAATTAACATTTAAATGAATCTGCTTTTATATGAATAATGGAAATTGAACAAATTTTGATTCAGTGGATCGATCGACGACTTGCATCAATAGAACAAAAGAAAATTGATGAATTCCGTTTTTCTTGTATTTGTACATTGTTTCAATTGTAGCTAAAAGTTTTCAGAGCAAAACTTCCTCGAAACTTTCGGAATAGTAAACATGCCTTCTTTTAGAAATATAGAAACACGTTATGACCATTTTCGGAAGGTTTAATGTAATCTTTCAATGATTATTATCCCCTCGATTATAACTCGTTCATTCTTACGATATGATCCAGGAAATGAATTTTTATTAAGAATAATCCAACGTATAGTAGAGTGGCGTGTCTTTTACAACTCAAAATTATCAATTATTGAAAAACAAAGACTTTGTAACGAAAAGTGTACCAATCAACTTATTCAGGAGGATCCAAAGTTGTATACAAGATAATTCATAGAACTATGTCTGGAAAGTTATCCTATGTCTTTTTATTATTCAATTTAACTTTATCATGCAAAACTTCAGATGTTTGTTTGCTGCACTTAGTTTGCTGTCTAACAATGGTTCCTTTTTGTAATTCTTTCATCTTACTAGAATGTTATCTCTATGTTGACTGTGCTCATGGGTTTCATGGTCAGAAGCTAACTTAATTTCGAGTCTTCAATCGGTTTTTAATGATCTCAAACATTGAGAAACCAAGTCATTTTGAAATACTTGAACGCTTCGTTTCTCTGACATAGTTGAGTAAAAAAAAACGGTATGATTTCTCGGTAAGATTCATTTTGTAACAGCACATCTCTCGATGATCGTGCAGCATTAGTATCTGAGCGATTGACTTGATGATTAGTAGTTGAGAAAATAAAATGCCAATTTCTCGAACTTCATTATCATATCAATACATGATGTTCACCGAAGATAAAAAAGTATGAATTGTATGCCGTTCGTTTCGAAAACGAAGCTTGCTTTTATCTAACAATAACTACAATGTCAACAAGTTTTTCTCATACCTTGTTTACACATAAAAATCACTTCTTTTATATGTATAACAGCAAATATTACGTATTTGAGTATCACCAATCAAATTTTCCCAGTTCATATAATTAAGTAATACAAGAATAAATTTCTAATATTAACCATCACTACGGCACTCGAGCTACGTATTTATCGTTTTCATTTGTTTTCTTTTTTATTTTAGTGCTTCAAAAGATCGCATCTAAATGAAATTGTGTTGTCAGGCAACCAAGTATATGGTGTATATATCATGATTTCAATGACAAATAGAACTCAAGGAGATCATTGAAAAATTTAAGAAAAAATGAATCATCGTCAACATAGTGAATGCAGGTCAATTTTTTGTAGAAATCTTTTCATCAAGAAAACAAAATTGCATCACTTACGAATAACTAAATGCATGTTTATGTGTAACTCGAAATCGGTTGATAAAAATAAGATAAGAAATTTAGTCATAGCTTCCATAAGAAGGAACCATGTTACTTTGATAAGGTATCCATCAACACAAACTATTTGTCATGAAAATTTTCAAATGATCCATTTCAAATCTAAATAAATCAAACTTGACAACTTCTATTTCGAGAAAACATATTTCAATAAAATTTGGAGAAAATTAGATTTAGAAACTGAATTAATTCACACGAGAAACGTCATTTATTTGTATATATTTCTTTCCAAAAGAAAACTTATATACACGAAACTATCATAATATGCGTGGATCAGAAATACAAAGGTTATTATCAACAAAAATCATCATAATAATACGATTTGAATGAGTATGGTCTTTTCATTTCGAACATGAGGATTACACTGAATTTCATAGACAATGTTTAAAATATTAAATAAATTAGTAGATATAGCAGATTATTTGAAATCTTAGGTTACATCCGACTGAAACAATATTGAGCATGAGCATTAGCGAGTCTTCTTTTTTAATAGAATACTACGGAATAGATTTTGTCGATCTTGAACAAACGACAACATCAATCCACAATGATATCGATTGGCTACAGTTCTTGTTACTTAGTTATCAACTCGTTGATGGATGAATAAACAAAATTCGATGAATTAATAAGAATTGATTGATTATAATAAAATTTACCGCTATCATAGTAATTTATTGCTTTTTAATTCGAAGCCAATCAAGCATAGGACAGTGTTCGTTTTTCTCAAACATAATGACAAAAAACGATAATTACTTTTCAATAATTTCAAAAAACTTATGCAAACAGAAGTTGAAAAAAGTTGTTTCTATAAGTTATTGATCGACGATCAAGTCAATCGGGGCAATACTATACAAGTAATACTGATACTACCTACGTAGTGTGCTTATCAATATTTTGCGTTATAATCGTATGAGAATCTTTGATAAAATTTATACCAGTCTAATGATTTAATAAGTATTAGAATTGCTATTGACTAAGAATATGTTTTTCTTATGGATTATTCGTCAGTATTTGAAAAAAAATAGTGACCATAATATATGAAACATTTATATAGGCAGACATTGTTTCGATTATATATCGATATGATGAAACTAACACATCATTTAAACGATACTGTGAATGACGAGTACTATTTTAGTCAGATTAGATTGTAAACATCGTACGAATCACCTAGCTGTCGAAATAATTTGCAAATATACTATCGATTACTCATAACCATTATTTGTCTATTATTCTTATCAAATTAGTATAGTTGATGATAAAATATATCAGTTTTTCTTATTACAAATAATAATTCTATTAAGCAAATAAATGACGATTGACTTCAATCGAGCAAAAAACGACCAAGTAGATATTGAAATCCGTTTTGGATTTCTCTATTAAATTTTACTTGTTTCTAAGTAATTATTTATTTAAATTCAAACACTTCAGTCATTTTATTTTTTTCATTGCATTTACAAAAATCAAATCACCACTGTTCTACTCATATTCAAGAAGATTATAAATAACGGTAACAGACCATTGATATTTACAAATGACCAAATGTTACACTATGTTCACGAGCTTTAAGACGTAATGCTGCTATGGAAGTAGTTCGATGATCTGAATTAAAGTTAAATCCTGTATACGAGGAAGGATTAAAATTATTGGCCGAAATGGATGCCTGAGATAATGAAGAAAATGCATAAGGTATATTGATGAAATTTGGTAATGCATTTGATACCATTAAAGATGATGATGCTGAATCTAATGATTGATGATGATGATCTCGAAAAGAAAGATGACTCAATGTATTCGACGGTGATGAGCACCAATTATTTCCAGTTGTCAACTAAAATTATAGTTAATTGAAAATAGAAGAGAATTTTTCTAATGATATAGTTTTTTTACTGATGGATATTGACTATTAGCGACTGAAAGTAATGAAATATCGTAAGGATTCGTTGTTGGCATTGATAATCCATGAATTTGTGGTGTATTAACGTATCGTTCACGTTTGCGCCATTTAGCACGTCGATTTTGAAACCAAACCTATTCAGATGAATAAAAATTATTGAGCGAATTGTTTCAGAAAGAAAACAATGAAGCATTGTTTATTTGAATCAGTACTAAAAGTTACCTATGACATTCATTTTACATCCAACTTTTATAGATAGACAAACAAAGTTCATCCGTACGAGGTTTGAAAAAATTATGGTAGGTTTTTTTCTTTGAAATTTGTATGTTTGAAAAAAAACAAAATATTCACTTTTCTATTCTTGTATTTTTCCATCAAGTCTCAAGAAGAACTCTTCGATAGAGTTCGTTGAGTTCACCCGAGATTAACTGTATTGGTCTCAAACATTTGTGCGATATAAAATTCTGCTCGTATCTTCTAAATAACCATTACACTCGAGATTGAAAATATCAGTACAAGTATGTGTAGTCAAATACTCTTCAAATGAAAAAAAAATGTTCCTACATCGTACATCTATGAGATTTTCATTAAAATTTAAAGACGAACATTTCATAAAAGTCATGAATACTTTTGTCGAAGCATCAATTTTTGTTTCATTAAAATTTTCTCTATTTACGCTTGTATTTGTATCAAACATCAACGAAGACGTAACTATCGATATTCTTATCAGTGTGCTTATTAAGTAATAGATCCATTTATTTCTAGTATCAACAGAGAAGACTTCTGAGAAAAAGAAAGTTATTATATTTATTATAAAAATTTTTCCGATGGAAATTTGTCAATAGATATTAATATTCGAACCATGATAATGCTGATCTTAGTGTCATTATTCATGTGAGATGATATATTTCAAAGAAAATTGTTTCTTTTTTTTTCAAATAGATTTTTATACCTGTACTCGGGCTTCTGTTAGATCGCATCGTACAGCTAGTTGCTCTCGGACATAAACATCTGGATAATGAGTTTTTTGAAAAATCCGTTCCATTTCTTCAAGTTGATACGATGTAAATGTTGTACGATTTCGTCGTTTTTTTCGTTTGTTATCATCATCATCATCATCATCATCTAGTAATGGACCATTGCTTTGTTGCAGAAATAATTTCTTGTTGGAATCTAATGAAAAAAAATGAATTAAGACTATAGAATTGATTTTCCGTGAAAATCATATTATGTCTAATATATATTATAGTAACAGCAAAAAGAAACTAATAATTGAGTCCTGATAACTCAATCAATGTTTCGTTTATATATATATATATATATGTCTACATAATTCAACAATAAATACCTGAATGGTGATCCATCATGGCGATGTGTTAATTTAATATATTTGAACTCTATTTCTTTCTCTAACTGAATTTTCGGGCAGCAATATATTGTGTATTTGCACAGCTCTAATTTTATTAATCAGTTAACTAGTAAACTGAATCAAAACCACTTTTACAGTTATGAGAGGGAAAGAGAGAGAGAGAGAGAAAGAAAAAGATAGAATAAAACAGAGTGTATTGCGCTGTTGCTGGTTAAGAAGATTAATGACAGTTATGTTCTTCTTTTTTCCTCTCTTCCGACTTTATATGAAACATATAACTTTGCCGATTGGTCCGTATGTACAAAAAAAAAAGAAACACTTTGTTCCGTGAACAGAGACATATTTGATTTTCCTTATAAGTATAATTTACACCGAATTGTCATCGTTTTCACGCGTAGCAAAGAATAATTGTGATGTCAACGGCTCGTCTGTTATTCAAAAAAATAGATGAAGGCGTCTATCTAAATGATTTGTCTTCATCGATCAACACGAATTTCTCTCTTGCCAGGCGGCAGAGATCAATGAAAAACAATGTGTATCCGAAGATAATATCTTTTATTTAATAATGAACTATTATAATTCAATTAAAGAAAGTTATGAAATCTCTTTGGCACGATTGTCCAGTTTTTCATTTCGTGCTTTCTTGTGAGCACATCATTGTTGTTACTGAACCAGATTGTACTAGTGTACTTTCATCATCCATCCGTGTTGGAACTTGTGATGATGATGAACCTTGATTAATATCATCCGATGGATTATGTATAAACGTTGTAAGCTTTCGATTTTTTGCCCACTAAAACAAACAAATAGAAAAGAAAATATCACTTAGATGGAATGCAAAAGGTTTTCTCCTAAAAGAAATAACATGTGTATATACACACATATATATCAAAGTTGATTAAATTATGAAGAGAAAGAGTCTTGTATACATACTAAATTGTTAGGAAAATAAACTTGTCTGATGAAGAAAAAAAAAGACATGTCGACATAATCATCACTCTTTTTCGCAGAAGTTCATATCAATTACCATAAGTATACTATAATTTAACGATGATATATTAAATATGAGAGAAGTATTTGTACGGAAATAATTTGTAATCATCATTTTTTTCCAACGCTTATGTACAAGTTTAAAATTAGCGAAAAGCAATTAATTCTTTTCTTTTATGATACAAACAAACTTCCATATAAGAAGTCACCTATTTTGATTTTCATCAGAACTATGAAATTCTTCGATCCAATTATTAAATTGAAATGATATGCATCGTGATGGATATTTAAACGAGTTTTGGATATCTTGAAGAAAATGGTGGTGTGTAGCTATTTTAATTTTTATAAGAACTACATAGCTGTAAAGATTCTAGATTTTTGTTTTGAGTCAATTGACTCATGATAGAAGAAAACCTACCGCATGTGTTTTTTTTAGACATATGAACGATATCAAAAAAGTTATATATGAGGATGAAAACAATCATCAGATTAGAACCATGAATGAACAAATATTGTTGAATAGATCTTTTTCTGTACAAAGTCTCATATCACTAGTTGAAAATCAATGTTTGTCAGAGGCATGATGATTTATGTTTCATAACCGAAACTTCAATTATGAAATGTCGATGGCCCTGATATACATGTACGAATCATCTCGATTGATTGATATCAATCGAATAGAAATCTTAAGCTTTCACATTGATACGATAGAAACTAGAACTTGTTATGTATAATAATTTTCAATTATTTGAATACATGAACTTATTTTTTCTTTGCCGATTTACATATCTGTGATGCATCGTATTCATATACATACCACAGCAATTAAATTGCGTCTTCCATCAACTGTTAATTTTGCAGGTATATCTTTTAATGGATAGGATAAAATCATCCTTGTATTATTGCCTATAAAATCCATTGATTGCGAATCTGTTAATGATTTGAAACTAACAAGCATTAAATTTGATTGATGATTATGATTGAATAGCGTAGCTTCATTATTACTTCCATTATTTAAATCGGCTGTATTACTACAAACGATGGCCAATTTGTCATCATCGTAAAACTTAAAATTTGCTACTGAACTAATTAGAATTTAGAAGAAAATAGAACCAAGAAAAAGTCGAAATAATCTTCAAACATACCGATGAATACCAATAATATGTTGAAAATCAAACGCTCGAACAAGACATTGTTTACTTCTGTGTGTGTGTGTTTATAAATATAAAGGAAGTGATAAATAAAAAACGCGTGACTATTATTTTAAACTAACGCTGATGTGTAAACAATTAAATGGAATTGTAGCGTATTTTGTTGAAGAACGTAACTGATTGATTGTTGATTACGACGATGATCAAATTCGATTGTGGACGACGATTGATTATCAATGGGACTATATGAAAAATGCTTTTGAGAATATTGTAAATAAAAGAAAAATTCTATCGTACATAGATGCAAGCAATAGTAATGGTTTATTCATTTGAAAAATCGAATTGTGTGTTCGTACTTCAAATGCTTTCGCTATTGATTGTTTTAAATCTTGATAAGTTCCTAATAAGGATCGCCGTGGTTTTGATGAAAACAATGGATTTTTAGTACTATCTATTTCAACAACATACAAGAAATTCGCTATAATAATTGTTAAAAAAAAACAATACTCATACTTGTATGGTCAAATAATTTTCGATAAGCTGAATCACGTACAAGAGATTCGGGTAAATTTTCTGATTTTAAATACTAAAAAAGAAATCGATGTAAACGGTTAAGAGAAAATTTTTTTCCATCTTATTGATTGTCAAGACTAGAAAAATTTAAGTCTGCGCTTAATTAATCTCAAAATCGTACCAATGTTTTGATAGATCTCGAAATGATTTATAAAAATCGGAAAACAAAATAATTTTGTCTACTCTCTAAAATTCTATTTGACTCCATAGATAAAATCATATCGATTAGCAGCTACTACAATAGAAGTAAGACATAGTTTACCATTGAAAAAATATCAAGCACAGGTTCATCAAATGAGCAATAAGAATCAATAAACTCTATTAAATGATCCCAATCAGCTTCAGTGCACTAGAATTCGTAAAATGTTCAATCACATATTAAATAAAACGAATACGTAGACTTGTTTTACTTCAATCTGTTCATCGTGGTGTGTACTAGTGTTGTGTTTAGAAGTATGCAATTGATGTGCAACTAACAATCAATGAAGAAAAAATGTTTAGAAAAACAAAACCTAAAAAATATATACAAACATACCAAAACCAAGCCAACGTAAGAAAAACGTGTAGACATCTGACATTTCGTGAATAAAACTAAAAACTTAATATTAACGATTGCAACACTCGCATAAATGTCATACTCTGTATATTCGTTGATCTTTAAGAGAAGACTACCAGCATTGTAAAGACACGCTAAAAAAAAACAACACTCAAATACAATATTCTGAATATCTCCCGTGGCGTTGCAGAAATTAGGTTCAATTTTACATTTTAAACTTTCGTACATCACAATATGATTTCTCGTTTTTTAAATAACATTAAATTGTATGCAATTAGAGACATAGTCTTCACTGGTTAAGAAAAAACGTAAAACACAACATACGAATAGTTTGATAGACTCATGCATTCAATAATCGACAAAATCACTGAGCAATTAATTTCGATCAAAAATCATGCATTCTTAAAAGTCGTCATTATCGATTTACTGGGCTATTTTCTTCTTTTTACATATATTATAGACTTTCTATCGATCAAAGAAAAAAAGAGAAGGATAGAATAAATTTTTGTAAAACTATTAAAACTCATTTTTTTAGATTATTTCAAAGTAACGAATTTTCATAAGTTTCTACGATAATTCGAATTTAACTTGTACACTCACATTCAAGTATATTTCGATCGAATTCGATTTGATCGAATTTTCCATACCATCGTTGTAAACCTTTAATTTCTACAAGATATCCAAATACATGTTCTATTGTTCTTAGAAAAAGCAAGAAATAAAAACTTGTTAGATTCGTTCTTATCGATATGAATCATTGATTTACCTTTCGAACATAACAATTAATTCTTTGGATTTAGTTCTTGTTTCTTCGAATGTTGTAACTAATTTTTTAGCATAGCCATAATCAAAAATGTTTCCGAAGAAATGTTGTTGCATATGTTCTGAACAATTGCCTGTCGCTAATAATGACATTAAATCACATTGTAATGTCCATTGTTTAATTTCTTGTTGTCGAATCGTTTCACAAAATGTATTTACACGTGATTGAAAATCCGAAAAACACTTCGTTGTTAATTCAGTTAATGTTGTGAATATTTTATCATTAAATAAAATTAAACTTTTTATACGACAAAGTGAACGTGTTAAATGAAAATAATCCTTATGATAGTCCGATAGAAATGATGTACATTCCAATAAGGAATAGTTGACTGATGTATCACTTTTTGTTAATAAACATAGAGTATCAAGAGAAGGTGACATCGTTACAGACAGAAGACTTTGATCATTAGGTAACGATGAACGATTTATTAGAAGTAGAGGCCAAAGACCGAAAGCACGTAGTAGAATATCATGTGACCCGAATAGAATTAAACTGAAAGAGAAATACGAGAAAGTGAAGATGATTTTATTAGTTATCTTACATATTTAATTTCGTTTGTTTATCAAGTGTAAAAAGGTCATCTGGTGGATCAACAACATATTTTCTTGCTCGATTGGTAGATGGCAAATCGACTAGAACTGGTAAATAATCATCGATAGGTACAGATTCATATTGAACATGAGTATTTTCATCTGGTTGTCCTATTGTACGTTCAATCCAATTTATCGAACGAATTTCAAACGGTAAAGATTCTGATAATAATGAATGACCATCTTGAACTGATGCTAATACAAGTGTACGATTTGAAAAGGTTACAGCAAGAACTAGAATATGAAGCATAAATATTTCTCAGTCAGTCAATAATACGAAACAATATCATCAAGTACTTTGTCCATCGGGTCGCCATGCTAGGCTAATAGGTTTTTTACGTTGATTTCGTGTGCCTAATGCCCACACTTTACGAATGTAAGCTTGATAAGCAATGACCTAGACGGAAACAAAACATAAGTTGATTTTATTATAATGAAATTGATGTGTATGATCTGTTTACATCGCCATTTGCAGAACACACAACGATAATATCATGTTCAGGATTAAATGAAAATAGTAGGACTTCACTATGAAAATTTTTCTCTTCAGCAAGACGAAAATTTAATGTATCCATAATTAAGTACTGAAATAGAAATAGAATAACAAAAAGAGAAACATTGAAAAATTCGCTTCATCTTTTCTTGACAGAATTAACAGAATGGATAGATTTGAAACAAAAGAACAAAACCTATGCAGATGTCGCAAGAAAGCAATCGAAATCTATATTAATTTTCGGTATTTTTTCTTATTTAAACAGAAATCTTTTTCTATAATATTGTTGCTATCATTTCAGTGGCAGCATATAAAATATAACATTTGTCGATGGATCAGACAAACTGATGAAATTTCCTTTACTTGATAATTCGCTTTGATAAAAGAAACAAATGAAAATCATTTGAAATTCTAGTTCATTTTTCATCTAGCCAGTTTAACCTTTCTATCCAGGGTAAAAGTACTTAATTGGTTGTAAAAGAAAATCTTTTCTCTTCTCTATCTCTCTCTCTTTCTAGATATATTCTATGTTTTTATTTCATAGCAGCGTCTCGAAACTTTCTTTTCATAGACAATAGACAGAAAATGATCGACGTATAACTTGGAGACAGCTTTCTTTACATAAAAATTAGGAGAAGAACGATCGGGAGAGAGAAAAAAAGATGTGGTTGAAGAAAATTTCTTCGTCATTAACATGTTTCGATTTCATTGTACATTTTAGAAAGAAATAGTTTATGTGCGTGTGAGTGCATTTGTAATCACAATATTTTCTTTATTTTATCCTATATACAACGTCTACTATTGATATCAATATGGAAACAGTTCTCGGTCGTGGTTATTCCATAAACGAAGAGTTTGGTATAACAGATTTTTATTCACCACCATCTAGTATTGCTGATCAAGATGAAGAACAAGACGATGATTTATTCTTTCCTCAAGAAGAAAATGATGATGTTGAATTAAACAGCAGTACGAAGAATGATGATCTAATACATTTTTCATTGTCCGATAACGAAATGAATGATAATAATTCAAGTAAGTTAAATACATATTTGTAAAATTAGAACCCGTTTTCCATGAACAGAGGATTGGTTGAAACCATTACCATTAAAATTAATGTCAATTGAAACAACACCACCACTAACACCACTGATGACTCGATGTTTACTAGAACCTATAAGTAATACAATGGTCGAATTTCAAAAGATGAACATCAATGATAACCTACCTGTAACACCATCGAAATATACGAATGTTACAAAACAAAATTGGTCATTGAGCACGTCTACCGGCAATACATTGCTGCCATGTACGAAACCATTTACACCTAAAACAGCAACAAATTTATTAACACCAACAAATATCGAGCGTCATCTCATTGAACATTGTCATCTATCAGATTCAACATATCAATCATCAAAAAGTACAAAAATCTCGATCACTTGTTTTTGTTTTTCAACATTTAAATTCATTTTACTTTATTTCTTCGTAGCACTTGGTACAACATCTAATACACATCAATCAATGTCTGTTCAACATACTGAAGTTAACAATGGTATATAACTAAAATTTTCATCGTAGGGGGGAAAAGGGCTACTAGAAATGATTCTGCCTTTGTGAGAGAAATGAAAATCAAAATAGAACTGCTGATTCTTATGACAGGAAAATACTTGATTTGAATTCATTTGTGTGATATATTGTTTCATCATCATTGAGCTTCGCGTCTTTCATGAATAGTACGAGAAAGGAAAATGACTCATATCTTTGAACATGTTGGTAGTAGATTGCCTGGTTTTCATGTTGTTCTTACAACTATGACTGGCTATGGTATCTGATAGAAGTGAAGGCATCTTTAGAGATTATGCGTTACATTGTACGGGTTGCTCATACTTGCTAGCATGTTGTCAGAACTCGTTTAGAAAGACAAGAATTGCCATGCTTC
Source organism: Rotaria macrura (assembly GCA_900239685.1). Taxonomy (NCBI): domain Eukaryota; kingdom Metazoa; phylum Rotifera; class Eurotatoria; order Philodinida; family Philodinidae; genus Rotaria; species Rotaria macrura. The sequence goes on from OENT01000046.1 coordinate 177,824, forward strand.
TCAAAATATTCAAGTTCCAGTCGATTCTTCAAAATATGGTGCAAACTTCGAAGATGATACTCTAGTCTGAAGTTCTAGTTAACTAAAAGCAAATATAGTATTTCGTTAGAATATGAATAGAACGGAAACAGGACCCTCGAGAAGAATGGCTTCTACTTTTTATTGAGAATTTACTTTTTACGTTCCAAAATAGTTCTAGGCGTCTGATTAAATGTCACAACGTGGCTAGTGTATGATCTAATCGATAATCTTAGATGAGTAACCATTCATAATGCCTTCGCCATCATTTCATGACTAAAGTTTATATACAGAGAATATTTCTAGTGAAGTGTGCTGAATACAAAATCTTCAATTATGTATCAATGTTATTCTCCTTAGATAATGTTTAAAATAATTACGATAAATACATCTCTTGTCATTCTTTTGTAGAAGCAAGTCATCTATATTCTTACATGGATCATGTCGATGGATTGTCATCAAATGTGCGAACAGTATGCACAACATCATCGAATTCTTGGTCAACATTTGATGATTCATTGTCTGTACCACCTCCGATACCACCAATCAATAGGAATTCGTATTTATCTCGTCCACCTTATTTGAACAATTCTTTACTTCCACAACGCATCAATACATTGTTTCCCAATTCGAATGGTTCAATCAGTCATGCATCATCTGTTCAACATCAACAATATCCATCTCACGATTCATGGTTTCTATCTGAAATGTCGGCCATTGTGCGTCAAAATCAACAAAATACAAATATACTATTAAGTCGAACAGCTCAACAGATTCTTGCTGCGAATACAACAAACAATAATCGACCATTACGTTCAGAAAAAATTGATATCGAAGTAATAAAACATCTTATTCAAGAGGCAAATTGGAAACGACAATGTGGAATGAAAAAAGAGGTTTGGAATGATATCTATATATAGATATAGCTATATTCTTTCGACAAATAGAATTATCTAACCTAGGCTAATTATTTTTTAAAGGTTTGTGTTTTTTGTCGAAATAATGGTGAAACTGAACTGATATATTCGAGTCATTCATTAAAAGACACAATGGGGAATGTAACATGTCCAATATTACGTGCTTATCAGTGTCCTATTTGTGGAGCAACAGGTTCACAAGGTGTGTCTTTTAATTTTTCTACTTATTAATTCGTCATGTAGATTATTTTTCTTTTTCAAAGCTCATACAATAAAATATTGTCAAGCAACTGGTGATGATAATATTATTCGACATGTACCTACACCGTACGAAAAAATGCTCCATATGCAAACATTAGGATTTAATGATAATATAACGTCGTCAATATCAGGACTTTTCAGTCAAATAGGTAGTCCGACATCTCTTTATACAAATGGATGGTCCGATAGTTATTTATGAACAATTGTTTTCTTTTTCCCCTGTTGTCTGTTTGTATCTTTCTGTAATACGTACAAGCAAATAGTAACAAAAGGTATTAGTGAATTTTTTTGTTATTGTAGTGTTTGTTTTAGTAGTTTAACAGATTAATATCAAGTTAGTATTTTTTTTTGTGCGCGCAAGAATCAAACCATCAATCGTGTAAAGTGGTAACTGACTTTTTTTTTGTTATTGTTGTGAGTTGAAAAGACGTTCTTCTTCTCTTTCACTGTTATTTTTTTTTTGTTTCTGATATTGACGAACCCAGTTTTTTTTAAGTATTAAAAAATAAAATCTAGTAGAAAATAACCGTTAATACTTTCAGCGTTTTAAATAGTACCTGTCAAATTCAAAGTTTTAGTCAACGATAGAAATGCATAGTACTTTTAAAAATGATGTTTTTGATATCCATATGTGTGGATATGCATGAAATCGTTGCAATTCAATGAATATAAAATAAGTGACTATCAAGTATTTTTATTTCTATCGTATCATTAGTATGATATCATGTCGACTGAATTCTGATAAATAGCTTTTATTGTCTTTAGTTTATGTCTTCGAGATTCTTTTATCATTGAATGCGAAAACATTTTACATTGAATCGGTGCTCTATTCGAAAGTATGATGAGCCACTTGCTACAAAAGTGAAATCAAGCGATATAATCCATTTATTAATATCTTAGTTTGCCCTTCGAGAAAATTGTCGGGATAAGTCAATCTTAATTATACATTGATGAGTATGTTAATAGAATAGCAATGCTTTTTACTTTAGTTTACCTGCTTATATCGATCGGTGAAAAGAAAATCTCTTATGATTCCAAGGTCTATATCAGATTTCAGGATTCACGAGTTCTTCGCCGAGCATCGACACTATCTATTATTTGAACTTTCTCTAATCTACTAAACGCATAACATGAGATCGGTTCACTTTAACATCGTGCAAGTTAGCTACTTTCTTTAAACAAAGTTGAAACAATATAATTAGTTGAATTCATGATAACTATAATACAAAACGATACTCAAATTCAACATTTTATATGTATCTTAGATTTGTATAGAGTTCAATATGTATCCATATCAAATGAAGTTTTCGTTCCAAATACTCTAGAGTCTAGACCTAAGTGTGAGATTTGTGTTGTTGAATCAACTTCACATGATCGAAGATCGATAGAAAACGATGTTACAATACAATGGATTTCAATGAAATGCATTCCAATGATTCGTCTACTATTTCATAAATATTCAGCCATATCAATAGTACCTTTATTATCATAACTGATTGCGACACTGTACTGAGTAAAAGATACCAATGGCAATGCAAATATGCTAAAATACCTTTCGTTTTGGTATCAATCAGTAGACGTATATTCATGTAGTTATCTGGAAAGAAATCTTTGATATTAAAGCAGGAATTTCAATTTAAATCAATTATCTTTCTTTTTATGAATGAAATTCGTATTGTGAATATTGATCGTACTATTTGTTTTTACTACATTAGAATAAATCCAATCATTCTGCTTATACTATGAGATAAGAAGAGTTACTAGAAGTATTGAATAATGCATGTAAGACGTTTTACTTGAAAGAAAATGTAAAGTTTCTTCTTTTTCTGCGTGTTTTACAACGTGTGTGATTATGTCACAATTATTTTGTTTACGCTTGAATTATTTTCTCCTTAGAAAATGACATGAAAAAAGAGTGGGTTTGTCGGCCCGTCTTTTCCATGCGTGATTGAGAACGAAAATAGAAGAAAAAAAATTTCGCGGTAATCACTGACTGTTTCTTTGCATTCAGCCATCGCCTGCAATTATCATCTACCTTTAAAAAAAAAAGCTTGAAATTTACGTGGTAGCTATGAAGACAAGTAGTTTTGATAAAAGTAGTGATTCCAATAATTCTCGCCAATGGTGTTATTCTATGTTGATCGTTTCACAAATTGCTGGCATCATGGGTCTGATTTTAATCATGGTTCTTTTTGGAAACTATCGCGGCGGATTTATATGGGTAAGTGAATTGACTTTGAATTTTGGATTCATCAACACAAATAAATGAATGAAGTAGAAATAAGTTTATGTTGTGGTTTTTAGTCGGATCCTGCAACAGTTTTTAATTATCACCCATTTCTTATGGCACTTGGTGGAATACTATTACTTGGTGATTGTAAGTAAATTTTTATTGGTATATATCTTTTCTAATTGATGAATAATCTATTTATTTAAAAGCTATCTTGGTTTATCGTATTTTTCCTGATACAGAAAAAATTTGGATTAAAATCATTCATGCATTCTTATTAGGACTTTCACTTATTTTATCAATAGTCGGTGTTGCGGCCGTTTTCGACAGTCACAATCGATCTACACCACCCAGTGGTCATCTTGAATCTATTCATTCATGGATAGGTATTACAGTTGTAGTTTTATTTGGTTTGCAATGGGTTTGTGGCTTTATTGCTTTTCTTTTTCCGAAATTAAATGAAAATGCTCGTCGTTTTTATATGCCAAGGTAAAAACCGGACTCATTCCTTTCATTTCTTAAATTTGAAAGATGTTCCATTTAGTCATCGATTTTGGGGTAAAATGATATTTATTTTTGCGGTTATAGCAATGATGACAGGTTTAGCTGAAGATGCTATATTGTAAGTCATTCGATTTCTTCTTCCATTAATATCTATCTTAACATACTTTAGTTCTGGTCTACTGGACAAAGCTGATCTTAAATATCAACGACATCTGTCGAGTTTTTCTGGTATATTCTTCTTGATATTTGCTACTATTATTATCTATCTTATTGATGCTGACGATTTTAAACGACCCTCACAAGACGATCCTGAACGTATACCTTTAACTGATTAATCATCATCAATCATGTCAATATCACGAAATCACTTTCTTTATTAATATTTCATTAATATTTTCTAAGATCCATTTTAATAAAAAGCTATTACAAAGTTTATTACAACGTATTCATTTGTAAAATTTTACTTTCTTCTTCATAATCTTTCGATTTTACAGGCGTATTTCTATGAAGATAACAACCGAAAAGCAAATACAAACATCCGACTATGGATTAACGCATCTCGTTTCGCAGAAGTTTTCCTCTCAATAATAAACTTGAAAATTATCATGGATTAACGATAGTAATTTCAGGACTAAAATGTATAAAATCATCATATTGTTTAGGGTTCTGTCAGAGCTTGACTCTTGTTAATATTTTGAATTGTGCATCAATTGTCATAAGGGTCACAATTGAAAGATGTTTCACATTGAAACTAATACTAATTGAAATACATCAAAATGAATGGGAAAATCACTTGAAACTGTTTTTGCCAGAATTAACTTCGGTAACAATGGAGACTTTTCTTCTCCTTGTATTTTCACTCGCATTAGAGTCATCCAAGAGTATCAATTGGGTCACACTATAACCTACCCTACTTAATTTAAAAGTCACAATAGCCGTATGTCATGTCCGATTTCACTATTTATGAAATGATGAAGTTAGATTTTACAAATATCAAGAATAGTTTACAAAAAGCACACACATAATATATTTAAATCTGAAAAATCGTACTAGATGCACCACGCATATTATCAGCAAGACGAATAGAAGAAACATAGAACTACCCCACCCCCCAACTACACATTAGAAGACAATTGGTCTTTTACTATGTCAGATCATTCAGAAGTTTCAGGAGAGTCTTCTATTGTGTCCCAATGATTTTCGTAATTTTTAATTCAAAAGATTCTTCCAAAAAATCAAAACCCTATTGAGGATTTTGAAAGAAATCTTTAGATTTTTGAAATTTAACGGAACAAGGCTGCATATTATTCTCTTAAACTTTTCAGTTAACAACCCGGAGAACTAGTCCTATTTTGATGTAAATATACTAATTTAAATTTAAATTTCTCGTCAAATTAATTAATTAAAGATGATCATTTGTAATGTCCAACGCGACATTCCTTCATGGAGGTTTTCTATTGTTGGGAAGGATTTACATGGACCACAAGTATAAAAAACAATATCGACAAAGAAGAAAATAAAAAGACATGAACAACTATTATCGTTTATACTTGAACGACACGAAGTAATTATTCAATAGATTCTTTGTCATTATTGCACTATGAATATAAGATATTATTCAATACTGCAAGTTGTCAGATGTCGAACATGTAAACGGATCAGAATGACAAAATTAAAAGTTTACCCTGCAGTATCCCACAGTTTTCAACATGATGTCCTAATGTTACCGTATCCTACAAGAGTTGTAACCTAATCCTAGCCTACTCTAGGGTAGGGCAGCGTGAGATTGCGGGACTCTAACTTGCATACTACTTTGATTTAAGTGTACATATACTGATTCTTTTTCCTTTTTGAGGATGTTTTTTATTGAATTCAATCAGTCATGAATGATTGATTTCATTTCAAGGTATACTTGACATGAAGATTTTCTGGTGTAAATCCAAGTACAGTATTAGAACGACTGACCCACATATAAGTTATGACTCATGGAAAAATTGAATATCATTATCCTGCTTTTACCATATACGTTGTAGTTTTTTTTCAATCGTACTAAGATATCTATATACCTTAGTATTGATGTGAACATTAAAACCGAAAGTTTCAAAATCATTCTAAGGTAGAGAATCGCTATTGTTGCTCCTTAGTTTTTTTTAGTTCCTACTTTTTTGATAGTATTGTATCAATTTTTGATAAATGTCTTACAGAATTCACTTGATTGTCTAGTTTTGGTAGCTATTTTGAAATTTTTCATTGACTATCTTAATTTTTTCATAAAACTAAATTTCCAAACCTACGTGTTTCAACTTTACATAAATCAAAATGTAAAAGAGCATAAGTTATATTCTGAAATTTCAAACCATATCTATCCAAGATTTTTGAATGTCATCTATTTTGAAAGTCCAGACATCTGTTCACTTTTTATTACGTCTTGCAAGCATCGAACTTTGAAAAAATATAATTTAAATATAATAGTCAAATTACTCCCGCATAAAATATTATCAGTGAAATCTGACAAAGATTCGTCTGTTCATCAACATATGATCAACGTTTTTTTGTCCTTCATGTGTTCTTCTCAAATCTTTTATGTGATGACCGAATATCTTCGGTAATCCTAAATAAACACGTGATTTACAACTGTACAGTCCACTGGATGTATTTTTTAGTCTAACAACGCGAGTGGATGAGTTGCGTTCAGTATTCTGTTTAAGAATAAGAACTAGGAATGTTTCTTTCTCAGCAATCAAAGAAACCGATCATTGGGTCGAAGTGAGATGAAAATAGAATTCAATATTCTCGTTGGTTAATTGACTGATTTCTTTTTGACCATATTGTACTGTATCTCTAAAATAAGAAGAGCATTTTCAATTCCAAGATATTTAATTCTTTTCTTGTTATTCGTTATCAGATGTTCTCTCTTTTAAGACATTAAATACCGTTTGTCGGTGCTCTTCTCGTCTTTCTCTTCACACATTGATCGATTGATTAGCAGAACTAATGAGCTAGCCGGTTACGTTTTTCATAACAAGAAGAAAAACGTATCCTCAAACTTTCAGTTAGTATCTGTATAACATACGTATTTAGTTACAAAACTCTTTATCACAATGTAAATTGCTATTGACAACTGATGTTTTCCTTAATCTTGTAAATCCCAATTCTCACATGTGATTCCCTATTCGTACCAAGGATGTATTTTTGTATTCATGTTTATTTAACATTTTTTTTTGGAACATGAAGATTTTTTTTCTTTACTACCACCCACAGTTTCTAAGACCACATTTACAAGCTAATTTGCTTTGTTCTCTTTACTCATCAGTACACATCGTTTATGTATACGTATATATGCATATCATTCTCAGTGGAATTGATCTCCAGCATATCAATTAACAAAGTCCAACATCATTGATATATCCTACCATGGGAGTTACACAGAGAATATCAATTATCATTGGCTATTTTCTTTTTACTTTATCTAGAATATGTTCCATTCGAAAGACCATATCTCTATTCGAGATATGAAAATAATTATTTTTCTCTAGCACAATTGTGATTGAGTCAAATCATTATATTGAATGATATTATTTTTCTTACAGACGATAATAACAACTATATAGTAATCATATCGATAAGTTTTTCACACATGATTTTATTTTCGATTGATATAATGTATCAATATTGATCATTTTTCTTCTTATTCCTATACTTAACATTTAAATATAATTTCCTAAAACTTCTTTACTTATTCGAGCACATGTTTGAAATAGTTTAATAGTAAATAAAACGAAAAAACAAAGAATCACAATGGTATTTATTTTTTTATCGATAATTGTTTGCAAGGAAAATGAGAAGATGCCGTTACACATTTTAGCTTGATGATTCGTTTACAATCTTTACATTATCTTATGTACTCGTTTCCTCTTTCTGTTATCAGTCTAGTTGTACATCGACAGTAATATAGAAATAGAGAAAAGAAGAAGAGAAACGATTGTTAATTGCTATTCGATCCTCTCATCAAACACAACTTCAATCGACCAACCAGATAAAAGAAAACGATAGTAAGAAAAAAAAACGTAAGAGAAAAAAGAAGAAGCAGATGCATCGCATCATTATGAAATCCATTAAGAGTTTTTTATTTTGTATATAATACATATTAATTACCGTTCTCTTCAATCTATTTCAAAATATCGTCATGATGACAGACTTTCGAACTTGTCAACAACAATATACAGATAGTTCATTGGCACCATCATCAACACCCATTTCTGTTTCATCTTACGGTGCGTATTTTCATCCGAATATTTCTTACAATACAGCAACTGAACTGGACGGACACTACTCTCAATTTGCATCTTCATATACATCACAATTTTATCAACAAGAGCAACAACAACAACAACAACAACAAACCTATAGTTTTGATTCATCTTCTTCATTTGTACCACATTATTCAACACTTCAACCAGTTAATTCTTCTTATACATCATTTTCTCCAACATCGGAACACAATCAGGACAAATCTATCAATTACTTTTATTCATCATTACCATTACAAACAGCACTGTCTTCAAGTTCAACAACGGAATCACGATCGCCATCAACACATTCATGTGATGAGGAATCTAATATAACTATAACACCAAATAAAAATGATATTCATACAGAATCATCAATGACTACTGGTTCATGTGATGGTACACGTCGTTGTTTGTTATGGGCATGTAAAGCATGTAAACGCAAGACAGTGACCGTTGATCGACGAAAAGCAGCAACTATGCGTGAACGTCGACGTCTAAGAAAAGTCAACGAAGCATTTGACACATTAAAAAGACGAACATGTCCTAATCCAAGTCAGCGTTTACCAAAAGTTGAAATTTTACGGAATGCTATTGAATATATTGAGAATTTAGAAGATTTACTTCGATCATCAGGAATTAATTCACGATCATTAAGACATGACTCAGAGAGTCAAAAACCGAATATCAACGAGGTAAGATTTTGATCTTATTTATCAACACTCATCATACGTTTAATTATACTTGTATACATATATGTAGTTATTAAAGCCAAGATCGTTAACAATAAATAATTACAGTGAAAAATATGATAATGTAGCTACAGATTATAATAGTAATTCAACAACGCCACCTGTCTATGAAGCAGCTGATAGTAAGTAGATACAAAAATTAAAATCTTATACGAAAAAAAAAGAAATCTTTTTCTCGCTCGATCAATTGTGCTAAATGGCATGTTGATAATGCAAATGTATCTATTTTTGATGTTTTAACAACACATGATATATATATATATACATACATCTTTCTCGTTGAATTAAGACAGATATACAGTCATTATCAATAGACTTAATTACCTATATAAATGATTGTTGTTATTATTATCTAGCTAGCTAGTCAAAATCATACATGCTATAATTCTATTTTTAGGTTATACCGAATCGGTATTAACACATCATACAAGATCATCAGCGATATCAAGTCTTGATTGTCTATCAATGATTGTTGAAAGTATTGATCCAAATAAACTTGTTACTTCATCAAATGGAATATCGAACAGTACGATGTTAAATCAATGTTGTTAAAAAGAAGAAAAACAGAAAAAAAATAATTGTTTTTGCTCATCTTAATGTACAATTTTTATCTTGTTCATTTAGTAATAATCGAAATCGAATGAATCAGAATGAACATTTTTTTAGTCAGTGCATTCTTTTCTTTTCGAGCTTATTGACGTTCATTCTTTTCACATTTGTTCAAAAAGAAACACACTTAAAACGCTTCGATTATATGAAATGATCGTCTAGCAAAGCAATTGAAGAGAAAACATATCGGTTAGCGAAATCAGACACATTTATGAAATGAATGAAATCACTGACACAGATGATCAACTGATATTGAAGAGAGTTGTTTTAAAAAAGATCGAGCAACGATCTACTAATCGTTGAGAGTTATCATTTCATATTATGTCTTGTGAAAACCAGTCACAGAAAGGCATAAACAATAGCAGAAAAAGAATTATGATTTATGATATAAATCTTTACGTGACAATAAGGCAATCAATAAAACACATCTATATATTACTATAAAATTATTAACGTGTATAAACTTTCGAAAAATTATAAGGTTTTTAATGATCATCGTACTCAACCATTATTGTACACCATTATGATTAGCAAACACAACATTGTTTCTAATTACGATGTAATAGCATGATCATCTCAGATTCATAACTTCTCGATTATTCGTTTTTTTTGTAGTTGAAGAGCACCCACCCACTGTGATGGTATTCACAGTGTAATACTGCAAGGATTGCCTACCGATAAAAATACTTTCAATCAAGTGTCAAATGACGATGCTACGAGTCGCTCAAAACAGAAGATCGGTTCCGTTTCTTTTTTCATCCTTATGTACTTTAAGTTCGTACACAATTTCGAAATCGAATTGAATTTCTTCAATAATCATAGTTGGTTATTGGTAGTAGTGCCCGTCTATAATTATATATTTATGAGAGAAAAAAAAATGATTTGTTGTCTTCTTTTCAAAAAGAAATACATAATCCGAAATATTAAGCATGTTTATTGTAGAATATTTTACACTCTAGAGTATATGTAACACACATATCAAGAGATGAAATCCTTGTGCAATCAGTCTCATATTTCGATTCTGCTATTTCAAGTAGTCAACCTTCAATGAAATTTCTTTTCACATTCTCTATGATACATTGTTAAAAGACCAAGTCTAAATTCTAAGAACTGAAAAATAAATAAGATGTATCAAATAGTCAGCCAACAATCAACACTGGTTTCATCAGAGAAAGGAATGATTAAGTTTATATAGTGCATGAATCGTTTGTCAATGTATTTGTACAATGAACACGCAAGTGTTTATTAGCACAAGGACAGAGAACGCGAATGATTTCGACTGTACATTGAAATGATGAATACTTTTTACATGAGATTACGTCTTTTTTTTTATTCCGTTTCTTTATGTAAAAACTATCAACTTAAAGCTCAATAATCACATACACTCAAGTGTTCTATCATGCTCTCATTATTTGTTGTAGTGAGCAAGTGATTGAATTGGCTTGATAAGGAAAAAATGATTCAGTTTTCATTTAAAAGACATACACCTGTCCTCTCCTACTTATCTTCTGAATCATGTGGAAATTCAGTTTCATAACAATTCTATATTTCATTGTTTCCATGACAAGATGTGATGGAAAACATTCATCGGATATATTTACTTCCATGAAATTCAATCGAACATATATGTAAGTATTACTTAAATTTCATATGTATAATTTTCATTCGATTATTGTAGGATATTCGTTTCCAAAAATGTACCCATAGGTCATGCACAAATAATTGATACGTTTGATCTATCGTTTTGTTTGATACATTCAACAAATGCAACACTTTCTCATGATCATAGTTTACCGTTTGAAGTTTTATTAATAACGAATAAAAAGTGTACACTATATTTACATGTTATTAATTCATTGGATGATAGGCAAAGGCCGATCTACAAGATTCAACACAAATACATTCATGAAAATGTATCAATCATCATTCAATTATCGATTAAAATCATCGATGATGATAATCGTCTGCCACATTTCGAAAATGAACACTATCATTTTATTGTGCGAGAAAATATTCCACCAAGAACATTCATAGGACATGTACAAGCTTATAGTCCACTGGTTTTTCCTAATGGTAAAATATCGTATACATTATTTGGCAATGATCTTATACAATTAGACAATCAAATAATGTTCCGTATTGATAAAAATACAGGAGACATCTATTTATTTGATTATAGTTTGAATTATGAAATAAAACAAGAATATGAAATGATGGTTGAAGCAAAACTCGATTATGAAGATATTAAAACAAACACATGGACATCTGTGTCATCGTATGCAGATATAACTATTACAATTGAAGATGCAATCAAAAGAAAGCCTAAAATTAATTTTACTCTGTCAGATGACAGTATGAATCATGTAAAAATAATGAATATATCAACACCACATTTAAACGAAGGTTTGTGAAAATACAAGATCTGTTACGTATATATTTTATTGTTTTCATAAGACATATAGTGAATGTCAACTAGTAGAAACTCTTCGAAGATTCAAGAAAGTTTTTACTGACTTCTCTATAAGACAAATAAACGATGAGACTAAGTAATACATAGTTGATAGAGATTTACTTACGTTAGTTACAATCTTCCTTATAATTATTTGTGACTAAATCCAGTTGAGTACTGTCTTTTGCCATGATATTATATTATCAAAGATCAATATTTTTTATTTGATACGAATATAGGAAATATCATATGAAAACTGAACGCAAGTCAATGGGTATTATAATATCATTTGTAAAATGAAACGTTTTGTTTTGTGATTATGAATTGGAACTAATATCAATAAGTGAAAAATAGAATTTTGAATTTTCTTTTGTAAAAATTAGAATTATATCTATATGTAAACATCATTTTTCTGTTGAAACATTTTTTTCTACGCAAAGTATCTGAATTCAAATTCATTTGATAATTCAAAACTGACAAAAGAATTGTTATGAATAAGTTTTTTTACTTGTTAGTTTTACTTAGTAATTACATCTGTAGATGTGAATGAAATATTTCAATAGTAGAAAGGATTTTGTACATACTTGACATATTAGTCAACTGATTGAACCTTTTTAGTGAAATTTCATTGCAAGATTACGCATAGATTAGAATGTCAGTCTTCGAGTTTTTTATGTTTTGACTCCAAATAACATTACTCGGAAAGAAAATTGACTTTGATTCACTCGAATGAAACGAAAGTGATAGAATAAATTTTTCATACGTATGATGTTCAGTTCGTACACATATCATGTTGTTTTTGAAACCTTGCTCTCACTTAGAAATATTTATTCAGAAAATCTTCAATGATCTAGTGTAAGCCAGTCTCATCATACGTAAAGCTTGAGATCCTAAGAAAAATTTACTAAAATCGTTCGATATCTGATAAGAAGACACTAGGAACAATTTACGTAGTTCTAGCCAACTCTTCAGATGTGCAAACTATTAACGAAGAAAAGAAAAATAATTGTCGGCAACTTATTTCTCGTACGAACACAACATGAAGTCTAATAGTACAGGGAGAATTCATTTTGCTCACAAAAGTAAAATGGACTGAATCTAATACTTGTACTCATATTATATTTATAAATAAAATTTCCCAGAATGAATTCTAGTTGACTAACTTTCACAAAAACCAGATACTTCTTCAAGCTATACTTTAATGAATTTCAAAAATGACTGCATTATCATATGATTTCTTAGATACTCTAGTCGAACTGATGTCTATTTTTATTGTGACACGCAATGTTCGGATTGTCTTCCCCCCCTTTTTTTGTTTATTAAAACCGCTTGAAAGAATAATTAAAAATTGATTCGACCGATGTTTAGATTTCTAAATTTTTAACAGATCTCCATCATCAAAGCATTCTCTGCTTGTGATACTCGGTAACAAAAACAAAAAAACTTTTATTGTTTTTCTTTAGAACAAAACCGTTTGATAAGGTCATTCCGTTCACGTATTCATCTTATTGGCAATGATACTGAAATGATTTATTTAACAAAAGAAGAATCTCTATCAACGAATACTCTTCTAGCATCATTTCATTTACAGCACAACGATCCGATGTCACATGGAATTCTATCGATTAATTTACAAACCTATGTACCATGTTCGATGGAAAAACTTCTCATCAGTAATACAAGGAAAAAATTTAGTTTTTGTTTTTCTATAGCTACTAATGATTTCTATTCTATATTTAAGATAATAGAACATTTTGTCATCTATCAAATAGTTTCTATTTATCTATTCTTCGACCAAATGTCTACGGTTTATTTAATTCTCGTATATTAGATCGTGAACAATATGAACATTATATAATACATTTAATAGTCAGTGATAACGATGATCAGTCAACAAGCATGAATAGAATATCAAATTCAATGCAAACAGAATCATTCATTTATTTAGTACTTCTTGATATAAATGACAATGCTCCGATCTTCGATCAAACATACTTTCAAATAAAAATCAATGAAAATGAACCAAGCAAAACGATTCTAGATCGTTTTCATGCATATGATAATGATAAAGGCAGAAATGGAACTGTTCATTATGAACTTGTCGTTAGACAACAGCAATTATTTTCAATTGATAAATATTCAGGAGTTTTACGTTCAAGAGTGCGTTTCGATAGAGAACGATGTCGATTCTTTCGTATTGGCGTGCGCGCATATGATCTAGGTTATCCGAAACGAAAATTTTCATCAACAATCATTGTCGACATAGAAATCAATAATTTGAATGATAATCTTCCTTACTTTATTCACGATATTTATCATTTCAATATAGAAGAAAATGCACCGATTGGTTCAATCGTTGGTCGATTAACTATCGACGATAAAGATGAACTCGAACCAATCAAGCAAATGCTTGATCTAACAACTATTCCTAATCCGGATATTATGCAATATGATTCGATCCCATCGGATAATATATCACGGTGAGAATAACTAAATATTTAATTATATATTCCGAAAACATTGTTCATTCTATTATTTGCCTGTTTGAAGTATTGATATATTTTTTCCTAATAGAACTGAACAATGTTCACTAACGTAAGACATATCAAATTGTATTCAAAACGTTTTATCATATTGATTTGAGAAAGCATGAAAGAGAATTCATTTCTAAGGAAATATCGGATAATCAAGATACCTGTCGTTATAAAAAAATTCTCATGCTTTTCTTATCATCATTCAAAGATCTTGAGTATTTCTCAATAGGCTTCTGTTACTGAGTTAAGTATAGGTGATTTATTCGTAAAATAATGGACTGTTTTTGTAAACTATATGTTAGCGGTATGTTATGTAACGTTTAAGTGGATTACGTCATTATAACAAAATATGGAAACGATCTTTTTTGTATATTCATTATTGTTTATCGAAGTCACCTGATTTATATCACGTAGGTTATAGTTTATAATTTGTACTGATTAAAATTATGATATGTGGACTGTGCCAAAAAAAGAATAAAATAAAACATTCTATTCAGAATAATCGATGAATCAACATTTTCATATCTTGAACGTCAATTTAGTTGTTGATTCAATCTAATATAAATTTGATTCAAAATCAACATGTTAAATTCAGGAACGTTAGATAAGAGATGATTGAAATGGAAAAATATGAATGCCTCATGCATCTGTCATTAATATATACAGAGAAATTCTCCTTCTGAGAACAGCAGATTTTTTATTATTTGATCGATTTTGTCTGTGTCAATAAAGCAATACGGATGACGAATTAGTTTTACCGTCAGAATATTTCCAATGTGTATAATGATACACTTGACATTTTATTTTTAATTAACAACTTAAATAATAGATTGCACTTAAAGAACTTAATAGATCAAGAACTTATATATGTCACGAACGTTTCTTGGTTAGCGGCGACTTCTATTTATTGCCATTCGACAAAACTCAGTAAAGGGCACAATATTGTTCAATAGTGCCAACAAAGGTTGCAGGTTGTATATAGAAGAACAGAAAGAAAAACAGGAAAGTATTTTATGAAATAACCATTTTTTCTCCCAACGGTGAAATATAGACAGAATAGCAAGGATAAAAAGAACTAAGGATGATATGGATTCACTTACACTGACTAAATGAAGGAAATGAAAATAGAAGATAGTATTGTTTTTTTTCAAATTAAAAATGGTCAATATCAAAGTTCCATTCCTGATTGGAACGATGAATTTTTAACCCATTTAAGATGCACTTTCCAACATACTGATAATATCTCGATGGATAGTTCGTTTAAAACTTACGCTTGGTTGAGAAATAACTTCAAACGTGAACATAAATTAACGATACTATTCCAAAATCTATAAATAATTGAAATTTAATTGATCTTATTTTCTTCGCTAGAGCACGTATCACTAAAATCATTATTGACCTCATGATATAGATTTTTATGATCAACTTGTCTCTCATAGTAAAGATTTTAAAAAAATAAGCATTCATATTTTCCATCTTTTTCGAAATTGTATCAAGCACTCACATATCTGAATGAGTACAAGTAAATTCAGAATGAACGTATATATTTTCTAATTTCTCATAGATGAAGTTGTCACCTGTCTTAAAAGTGAAATAGCCATTGTCTTGTACGAAAACTAAACTCTGTTACTGTTTCTGTACATAAGCATTGAATTAGTGAATTACGTTTCATAACTTGTCGAAGATTCGTCAAAGTTTGAAGCAATGTTCTAAGTATGCCTTTTTTGTAAGTTGCTATTGAAAATTAGCAGTTTTCGTTAACAATTGTGTTGACAAAACGGATTATGTCAGGAGTAATTATTCTATCATGACATTTTTCAAGTGATGAAAGATGATGTCAGCCGTTATAATCAAGAAATAGATATTAGTGAAACAAATTTGCTTTTGCAGCTGTTATTTTGTTTAAAATAGAACTCAAGGTTTCTCACACGTTGATTGTGAATGACTCTCTTAATTGTAGACTTCCTAAGAAAATTAATTTTTCTCAATAGATAATTGCCTCACTTCATAATTTTGCCTGACTGCATGAGTAAAATCCTCTTTGTTCCTTACACGGAAAAATACAAGAAATAAACATATTTTCGACCTGTAAAACATTCGAATAACTCAAACATATATATTGTATAATAAATTTTTGTTAACATGTCTACCAAATGTATCGGTTTAAAAGTGGCTTCATAAATTTCATGCAAAATACTAATGTAGAAACAGTTTCTCTTTCTTAATTTAATTATGTCTTTTCTATTATTATTTCGTCTATCATTTCGAAATAAAATTATTGTCTTTCTTTACTAGTTCGATAAATTATTCGACGATTGATTTTCTGTTTGTCGATTCATATCGAAATGAATGTTGGTCTGGCTTATTTTCAATCGATTCACAAGGTTTTATTCATACATTAGTTGTACTGGATCGTGAACTTCAATCAAATTATTCCTTCTATGTATATATCTACGACAGGATATTGAAAAGTCACACATATCCAGTGAATGTCATCATAGAACTTGTTGATGAAAATGACAATATACCATATGAACCTTTTCTTTCAAATGCAACTATTTTATCTATTAAACAAAAGAATAACGATGAAACAATCATTTATGAATTTAAGCCTGTTGATAACGATGATGGGCTTAATGGACTTGTGTCAATTGAATGTGTAAATTGTTCATCAACATTTTATTTTCATATAATTAATTCTTCAACATTAGTAACCCGACGTGATAAAAACATACCCGATGGAATACATAGATTAACTTTTCTATTGCATGATCACGGTTCAATTATATCAAATGAAAATTCGTACACATTAACAATTAATCTAACACATCTTTCAAACTCGTCACAACATGAAAACTTATTTTCTACGAAGTCGATTTTTAAAGATCTCACTTTGTCGATAGCTTCGTGGCGTTATTTTATATCATTCGTAATTATATGGTTTATACTTGTTCTTATGGCTTCATGGAGATGCTATCATTATGATCAAATGTCAACTAACAAGCAAATTCATCATCATAGGATAATCGAAAAGAGAAAGAAAATATTAACACCGATTCGTCACATAGTAACTAATTTGAATGATTTAGGTGATCGAACGGTAAGAAAGAGAGTTTGTATGATTGAGAAAACAAAGCTGCAAACATTTTCACCTTTGATTTTTTTTCCAAGTTGGTAAACAATGAGATAACAATACTTGAGATAATTATGAAATCACTCGTATCTTAATCGATTGTTCGACTTTAGTCAGACGAATTGATGTTGAGCATGAACATAGTGAATGCGAGAAAATTAATAACGATGATATTACTCCATTTATGTGAGAATACAAAAGAAGGAGAAGGAGAAGGAGAAGAAAAGAAGAAGCAAGCTTCATCAACATCTTTTCTTTTTTTTTTCTTTCTTCGGCAAAACTCCAGTTGATGTTCCCTTGATTGTCTCATTGAGTGAATAGTAGTATTCATGGTGTCTATATTATTCTCTTCGCACATGCAACTTTGCTCACATACTGAAGATAATTGAATGTTTTTGATACAACAAAAGCAAAACTTGCATTTGTGATGAAGGCCGTAAAGCCATAGAATGTCAGTTATGTAGGATCCGTTGTTTAGGGACAAGCGAAAAAAAAGAATGAATGAAGACATAGAAGACAGTTTATTAATATATTTAAAAATTTGTTAGAATATTTTTCTTTCTTCTAGTTTAGCAATAGTAGATTGTCAACCAACTTAAACTCAATTACCATTCAGAATCATTCAGGAAAAGTAACGCTTCGGTCAAAAAGTTTTTCCCGATTACACCGTATTACTTCACATTATCAACTATCATCCTCAATGATGAATTCGCGTGAAACTATTCTTACTGATGCTGGTAGGTTCTTTTCTTTTTTTTCTCTTGTTACTTTCGATGCCATTAAGTACTGTCTTGCAACAAAAAAAAACACAAAAACGCCTTGCAATACATCGATTGCTATCGGCATATGTGATTTAACTTTTTTTTAGTTTCTTTTGGCATGTTACGTCTCTCTAGAGATTTAACAAACGAGAAAAAAATCAACAATATTCATGATAGACTACCAAGAATGTTAGCACATTCCATATGCTTGTTCTTCTCTTTTATAGTAACGAATACATCGTACACTGAAGATAATCATGATATTTGGCTACCGATGAATACGAATAGTCGAAGATTACATGAAAATACGAGTCCAGTTTTGAGTAACAAAAACTATTATTTTGAACCAATCGATCGTGATTTACCAACGAATACAACAATATCTCAAACAAATCATTCGCATTTTATTCAACGTCCTGTACCTATTTCCAACTATCAATTGAATGCGGTAATGGAAAATTCACAACAGCAACAACACGAATATTTTTCACAAGTTAAAAGAAACTCGACATTAAATATCACTCCATTAGAACCAAGTGCAACAATTCGATCACATGTATTACCTCGTTCGGTAACAACTGATCAATTTGAAAATAACAAAAACACGACAAATAGACTATATTATTATCCTAGCGTACAAGACGTACTCGATGCTTTAAATCATCACTCAAATTTTAAAGAATCATTCGTCTGAGCATGCAGTTTTATTGAAAATTATTCTTTTAAAAGATGTTTTTGCTTTGGTTCTGAATAAAACTAGAAGCGATTTAGTCTTAGATCATGCCTAATTAGTTATTCATAAACAATCATATTAAGTGTCATCATATCAATGAAAATTAGAACTAATATTGGCTCATAGGTCAAAGTTGCCATATTAGAATGAAGATGGTAAGAAATCATGCATCCCTATTTCAAAGTGATAATACTCACGCATGTCTATTAGTTCGCACGACAAGTGACAATAACATAAACGAGAATATCCCTACATTCTATTGAATAATGACAACTTTTTATTAACTTGTTTAAAATGATGATGTGTACGTTGTTATTTAACACTGTAATCTATTTGAAATGAAAACATGATCGTTACTATGATTATTCTGTAATTTAGAACATGCAAATTTTGATGTACAAGATATTCGTTTAGTAGTTTTTGATCATAAATAGAACATTGATCTTGTAGAATAAAAATACATAATTAACGATGTTGAGTAAAAATATTTTGTTTTTAAAAAGGTGGTTATCGATGTATTATGAATGTATTTATTAAATTCTAGTTCGAAAAATTGCCCTCAAACACGATCGTAAAATACTTAATTATAGACAAAATTAAAGGTTACAATAAGCAAAATCTTATTTATGTGTTTTCAACAAAGAACTTTTATTTATATAGATTAATATTGATCAAAAGAATAACTTTTAGAAAAGTTAGAATTAAATATAAATCTTTTTAAAGTAAATTTTACTTTACAACAATAAGTTATTGAAAGATTGCGTGCCATTAGAGATTCTGTAAGTTTAAATAGAAATACAAAATAGATCAAACTAATATAACTACCGACAAACTTCTATTCTCGACATTGTAAAACAATATCGCATCTGACGAATCGTCAAGGATAGGTTGAACATATCATGTCGAAAGATCAAAACTGTCTGATATTGACTATAAGAAGGTATTCATAATTATCGAAACAAAAATGAACACATCGTTTCTACAGGAACTGTCATTACCAAATTTTTTTCCATGTTAGCATTCCTTGAAAACTTCAATTAACATATTTACAAATGGTTATTTTACAACCATTGAAAATTGATCGCATCTCAACATACATGAGACATTTTGTCGGCGTCAGTTTACACCTAAAACATTCAAATGGATGCGTTTCTTTTTTGTTCTTCTCTTGAAAGAGTTGAATAATTTATTACTTGGGAAGATGTGTCGTTTTTTCCACATCGAGATGTACTCAAAAAAGAAACAGAGAAAAACTTGCCGAAATGAAACTGCTGTATTATTATGTGCCACTATTCTATTACTCATTCAAGTGAACCATGTTATTGTTCCATCATACTTCACTATGAGAATGATTTAATATGTCTAATTCAACGTTCGAACAAGAATACATAATATTCTATGACAAATAAATCTTGTTTTTATTATGACACTTACAAATTATTTAATCAATATCATCAAAAAGCAGGAAACGAAATAATTGCTTAACGAAAATAAAACATGGAAGTGTATTATCAAACAATAATACCAATCAAATATTTCATCAAAAAAGAATAATCGTGATGATATACAATGTTTCAATGAGATTTTGAAACACTTTGTATTTTTCTGCTTTCCAATTTTAACCTTTCGTCTTAAGTTACATTGTAGTTTCACTTGTTTTCAACAACAAAACCACACTTTTGTTCTATTGATTTAGATTATTGTTATAAGAAAGTTTATACTATCAAGAATATTTTTGTTTTCGCAGAAAATATTTGTACAGTAAATGACAAAGGCTTTCGTCCGATTAATCAATTATTGACAACATTCAATGTTTTCGTAAAAAATCATGGTAAAATACGATAGCTTCTAAAAGTTCAGTCATCTTTGATCATTTGTTTAAATATCATAAAAATATTATTCGTCATTTTTACTTGAAATCGAATAGTTTCATATTCAAGAAAACAATTTTATGAACTATCAGACATAAAATCTTTTTGTTTTTAATTTTGAATACGTATTCTGTTATATTCATACACGACCAATTCAATGACCAATAAATGTAAACCGTGTCCTTCTGTGCATATTTATGATCAACTACTCACTTGCAGATATACTCATTGAATTTAATATTCAATAATTGTCCGTTCAAGTCATGGATTGATTTATTAGTTATGTCACTGACTTCCTCTTTAAATCATACACAATTAAAAATAACTAAACATAAAATTCTCTCGTTTCGTTGACACGTATGTTCTTCATGTATCGAGAAAACCTTTGTAGATTTGTCTGTAAAAGTATTTCTTTGAAAAGAAACAGTGTTAAGACCACAACAGCACTCTTTTACTTTATTCCGTTTACATAAATATTGTTGTTTTTCAACATAATGGTGGTAACTTTATCTGACATTTTCTTCTATGCTGGATTTGCCAATCGACAACAATCATCGGAACCGGTTTTTTTCTTTTCTCCTTTCAACGAGTCTAATAAATTGGATAGAAGGAACTTATCGTTAACTTATTCTTTGCCCATTTATCGAACGCATGATCAGAGTTGATTTAGTTTTTTCTCTCTCTTCAGGTAAAACGATCTCGTTTGATGATGAAAAAAAGAAAAAGAAAAATATAAGATATTTCATACATATTTATATAAACCACTGCAGTTGCCATATGACTCTGCATTTTTTTTTCTAGTCCTATCTCTATCTAAAATGATAAAATACGGCATTTATATTTAGTTTCAAGTGCAGCATTCCGATTTTTGTTCTTTATCATCTAATGAAAAAAAAATACCACCGTCATTATATTTATTTCATATAAAAAACGAAATCGTATCGATACGAATAGTTGTTTTTCTTTTCCATCGTTGTCCTTGTACTTAAGTTGTGTCTTTGTATGTGCCCGACCAATGATATTTTTTCTTTCATTCTGTCACATGCCCTCAGATTAAGCAAAATATGCCTTATTTTAGACAAACAACAACAGAACATGGCAGCAGGAACCGCTTTCGAAGAAGATTATGATGATAATTTTGATCTCGAGGATGATTTTGATGATTTTAAGTATTGATTCTTTTTGAAAACTATTGAATTTTAACTTAACTATTTCTTTCATTTCATAGTGATACGTTTGATTATTCTCACCAAAATTTAACTGAAATGAACTTTAATGAATTATTATCAACAATTCAAAATCCAGATCGTATAAAAAATGTTCAATTGAATTCTACTACACTACTATCTGTACCAAATGAAATCGAAAAATTTCAATCACTAATTACACTCGAACTGTCGAATAATCAACTACATGAGTTACCACCACAAATAGGATGTTTGACGAATTTGAAAAATTTATTTCTAAGAAATAATTCCCTCAACGATTTATCATTTCCAAAAGAAATGCAGCAATTAAAACAATTAGAAGTAGTAAATTTAGGTGGAAATCGTTTTAAACAATTTCCATATCAAATCTTTCATATGATTAATTTAAAAGAAATTTACTTGGGTTCCAATCAAATATCAACGTTACCGGATCTGTTTCATTCGTTGACTAAGTAAATAAAGGAACATCAAGTATATTTCTTTTTATTAACTAGTGTTGTTTTTTTCATTTGTGCGTAGAGTTCAAGTACTTTATTTGGGTGGAAATCGAATCGGGCATATACCGAATTCAATAGGATGCATGCATTCATTAGTTGTTTTGAATTTATCTGATAATCGTTTAAAAACATTACCACGTTCAATTTCTCGTACGACAAAAGAATTAGTAGTTTTTGTTTAGAAAAAAATGCGAAAATCTTTATGTTTTTAAGGCCTAACACGTTTAAAGTCACTTTCATTACATAACAATCAATTTTGTGCTTTACCACCGGATATAATACGCCTTGATTTGCAAGAATTAAGTTTAAGAAATAATCCACTTGTCGTACGTTTTGTTCGTGATTTGACATATGATGTTCCATCACTAAAAGAATTAGCTGGTCGAGCAATAAAATTTCATAAGATAAATTATGATGATAAATCTGTGCCAAAAAGTCTTGTCGATTACTTGAATTCGGCCAAATCATGTTTAAATCCAAAGTGCAAAGGTTTGTAATTGTTATTTCATGACTTAAATTCTATATGATTTCTTCTATTTTTACTTGTATTTAGGAGTTTACTTTGAAAGTTGTCATAAAAATATAAAATTTGTTGATTTCTGTGGTAAGTTTTACTTACCCTTACTTCAATTTTTATGTTCACCAGCATGTACGCCAACGTCGACGTGTCAAACGACAACTCCGAACTCGGATGATATGAATAGTAAATTTCGAAAGGTGCTACTCGGTTAAGCCTTCATATTATATTGTTATGGTCAAATTTGTTTGTATAAATATTTGCAGAAAAAAATCTCCTTTTTCATTCAAACGTATTCTTTTTTTGCTTAACCTAAATAATATGTAGAGTGGAAATAAAATGAAATTCTACGACGTTGAAGTCTATATTTATATGTTCAATAGCTAATTGTGGAATTTCCTTATGTTCTTTTTTCTCTTTCATTTATCTCTTGCAAATAAAAAACAAGGCAACAACAAAAGATGACGACACGCATTCAAAAGACTCAAGTGTATAAAAAGAAATATGGTGTGTGCAATCAAATGACGACGGCAAATAGAAACAAAACAAAACAAAAAGAAAGAAAGAACAGAATATAATGATCACACACGTAAATGAAATATATTGATGAAATGTTTTGAGGATAAAAATAAACGCTTGTTAAGCATGAACAAATAGGATGTGAACGTATCTAAACAGTAATAATAATGAAAATTATGAATCTATGCATGAGAGTGAATAGAATTGTGTGATGTTGAGAAAATAAACAACAACGATGAAGAAAAATAATAAAATAACAACAACAGCAACACATTGCGATTGTGGTACGATGGTAGCACAATATGTTGAAAAGAGATAAATAAACTCATATCAACTATAAACATATACGAGCGGAATAGACAGTAATTCATCTCCATCAAACTGTTTATATATATATATATGTATGTATGTAAATAAACAAACGAATTTCTTATGGAGAAATCTAGAGCTTATAAATCAGTATATCCTATGACAAAATGTTCATAGTGCGTATTACAAATTTATTTATAAATCAATTTTATTATTTTTCTTGATTAAGTTCATGTTGTTGCTGTTCTAATTGAGCTGTTGTTGCTGTTCTATTCGATGATATTTGCCGTTTATTATGATTGCAGTCGTCAGTTGGAACAGTTTTTGTTGTTAATTCTTCAACTTGTTTTGATTCATAATATTGAAAATCATCAAATATGGATGTTTTATGACGATACATATGTAATGTTTTTAACATTAATTTTCCTTTTTCATATGGTATTTCTTGGGTATCTCGAGAATTCGTCACCGGTTTGTTATCATTATTTTCCAAACGTATATTACGAAATTGTTGATTAGGTACATCTTTAACATAGATCCATTTAACTTCGAATTTTCCTTGCCATTTATTTGACATATGCCAAACGTCTGTTTGATGTTCATAATCAAGAGGTGACATCATTTCAGCCATACCACAAAAATGCCCAGATGCATTAACAGAATAAAATAAATAAATTGGACCTTTGCCTTCACGTTCACGAAATGCATCATCTAAGCGTTTATTTCCATGTTCCGTTGAACACCATATATTATATTTTATTGAACGATGTACGTCATCTTCGGAATACTAGAAAGATAAAAATAACATATGAGAACAAAGTCAAACGAAATTAAAAGAAAAACACGCTTAATTACATACAGATTTAATAACGAAGAATCGAGCTCCTTTCGGATTCAAATTAAAATCTTTAGGATTGTATTGATGATTACGTTTAAGTGTATCAGGATTTTCTGAGTTACCATCGTTGGTACGAGATGATGACGGATTTTGTCGTTTACTCGATGAACGATCAAAATTATTATTATTTGTCCATGTTAGAAAATCTCCATTACCAGACGATTGTTGATTACGCGGATTATATCCTGCAGTACTATTACGTAGTTGTTGAGTATTAGAACGTATATTCGAACTGTCATTAGATATATTTGATATACGTTCATTTCCAGAATGAATATTTATGTTCGGTATAGATGAAGTCAATTGATTAGTAGCTGAATTTATCATTTCAGATGATACAACGGACGCGTAAGATTTCGGACCCGACGCTGAATTTGCTTGAGATGGACGTTTGAATGAATTTTTACTACTAGTCATATGATAGTTTTGCTGTTCTTTTGATGATAATACACTGAAATTTTGTGTATGATCATTTTTATTATTGTCATAAGTTTGTAGATTATTATTATTATTATTATTACTCAGATCAATTGAATTAATATGTTGAGCAAGCATATCACCTACACCTACACTCGACGATGGATATTCATCGTAGACTGATGGTTTTTTATTAGATATTGAACTACCACCACCACCGATGGGAGGTATTCGTTGTTGAACACCAACTTGCATGGGTACATTATGAGAATTCCACGACATGTCAAAAGGAGTTGTTCCCGTTGATGGTGCTCCAGGAAATGTTGACGGTGTGTAAGCAGGATGGTAATGAGGATATGGATGAGCAGTTGGAGGATAATCGAATTGACCACAGGATAGGTCAAGTCCGGTCGGTGTAAACATTTGAGGATGATATGGTAATGAACCAGGTAGGGGTGGTGCCGGTGTCGGCATGCCAGCGGATGTTTCTGTCGATCCCCATTGGTTGTGCTCATCAAAAGTACTAAACGGCTGATAGAGACTTGGAGGATAATATGAATAAACATCATTCGGATTTTGCATTGATGGCATATTCATGAAGTCAAACCGACCTAGAATAAACTTCGTACATCAATAATCGAAGAAAAATAAAGTTCAGAGAAATTCTCATTCTTGTTTCGATCATGAAAAGATCATGCTTACTTGTTGGATATCCATATTGCATATTAGCCGATGTCGGATTATTCGACTGTGGCGAACTATGTTCATTCATCATGATTATTTACGTTTTTAATTTTTTTCAATGCAAAAAAAAATTAATCATGACTAGAAACAAAAAAGAAGTGAATTGTAGAATAATTAAACAAAACCGTTTCAAATTAGATACAAGTAGATGACATGTTTTCTTTCGATAAGAACTCATTCAAATGAGAACAAAAAGTGTCTACTGATGAAGTCATAATTCTTTGTCTCGCTGGCTGTTTAGTCACAATTGATTGACTTATAGGATACGCTAATAGACCCGCGTATAAACAAGCAAATAAATAAACGATGACGAGACTTGAGTGTTTGTAGGACTTGAATAGACCAATGAATTTTTATTTGTTTTGCAAAGCGTAAAAATTAAATTCTTTTTCGTCAGTAGAAATATTAATGTAATCATTTGGCTTTACTCATTTAAGAACGAAAATTCTCGGCATAGGCAACAAATGTCACAAAGAAGAAAATAGATGACGCTCTGTTCCATCCAATCACAGTAATAGAAACTTGTTCTGTTATGTTAGTTTTTCATTCCATTGATGTCTAACTATTTATGTTGATTGTTGTCGATCGATTTTGAACAAAATCATGGAATATCTTGAAAAGTTAAAAGTTTATGGTGATCAAGTAAAAAATGTTGTTGTTAAATCTATGGTTGATACAGCATGTGGTGGTCAAAAAATGCTTAAAGATGTTTTACCAGGAAATTTGGTTACACGGGAATATGAAGTACGTAAAATATGACAGCTTGTTGTAGACACTAGATAAAAACAATGATTTAATTTCATTGATAGTTGATCCGACCGCTTGGTTCTGCTGGACCTGGTCTCCTGTGGCGTATCTATGGAGCTATTAAACGTTCAACGAAACAGGTTTGAGCAAGGCATATGGCTTGTTTGAATATTTTAGAGTTTTACATTAGCTAGAAAACGACTTAACATATATATTCTATTAACAAGATCAGAAAAGAAATATTTTTTAAACGATTAGTAATTCGAACGTAGATATAATTGAACTTTTTTGATTGATTAATAGTGTCATAATTGAAATTGAGAAAAGCAATTAATTTGATTTCGATTTAATACTTCTGTTGCATGTATTTTGTTGTGAGAATGATTCAAGAATATTTTTTAAAAATGGGTATGAGATGGTTGGAACTGCATATAACTATATCCCGTATAAAAATACTTTCAACATTTTATGATCATGACTTGCTAAACATCAAGCACTTATCTCACGAAAAGCATTTATTATTATTGTTCTATTTTTCGTTATGATAACTTTAAGTTATGTTGCTAATGGAAAATAATTGATGTGTAGAAATTTAAGTCAAAACATAAATATAGATGAACATTATCCATTCTTTTTTCAAAATTTTTCCTCGGTTTTTAAAGTCGAGCTATAGAAAACGTAATCGGAATGATGGTTAATTATTGAATAAACGTTTTATTAGTAGGTCGTCTTGAATATCTGATATTTCAAAGAATCTATCATAGAGTTTCATATTCCAGTTGAATTGCTAGAAAATATCATCGGAAGCTTAATAGGTTAGCTAATCTATTTCTGCATAGATATTAAGGTATCCATGTTACATAACAGGTTTATAAATGCTTCTTTAATTAAATCTATCTGTCATTCATCGTCTTATGTCCTCGACTAAGTCACGTAATACAATTTTAAGGAGAACTTCTTTGAGCAACGATGATTGTCTTGCAACGAAAACAAAAATGAGAACTAAAAACTCGACAGATCTTTCAATAATGAAACGATCAATATGAGAAATTTATTTTAATATGGAACTGCCAATTATCATTAGTCTTCACGTGAGAGAGCTTGTAATAATCAAGCTGAACTTTCCCTAATTGTTACGTCCTTATTGTGAACCATTCTTAAAGAATGTGAAAAGTTAACTTTTATCACTTATATTGTGTCAAATAAACATTCTGTCAAGTTTATATAATAGTGCTAATTTGTCAGTCATGCACTTTTTCTAAAACTTTTCCTAGTATTAGAATCGTTTACTGCTGACAGTCTATTCATATCCGTCGCTGAAAGGCAAAGACTGGTTATAGTTTTAAAAATGAACTTTTTGAAAAGCACGAATAATTAATATAAAAAAAGCACAAATATTATTTGACTCTCATATTCATCACTGATAAAATTATCAGAATCACCAAAGGGTGTACAAACGGTATCGTGAGATAACAATATCTAATAATCACATGCACTATTTTTCAATGCGCTACTAAATCTATCACAACATAAACATGATTAGATCTGCCCGTATAAAGATTCATGTACGATCGATGAAATGTTTACATCATACATACTCAATGGAAGACAGAATTCATCATTTGAAGTCTATTTTAGGAAGCAGCTGTTTTCGTTTTGGAAAAACGATTACTAGAAAAATATTCGAAAAAAGATCGTGAATTGATTATTGATGCTATGAAGAAAGGTTTTTATTTGATGTATTAGTTTTACTAGTTTTATGCATGTTTTCATTTTCTAGGTGTACAACAACTTGCAAAGATTAAACATCCACGTATTTTAAGTCTTCAACATCCAATCGAAGAATCAAGGTTTTTTGTCAATTTGAATCCTTATCATTTATCGACATGTAATTTTTATATACTATAGAGATAGTCTTGCATTTGCAACTGAATCATGTTTTGGTAGTCTTGCTAATTGTCTTGGATTTTATGATAACATAGCTCAACCAATACCAAAAGAATTCGAAGATTATAAACTTTATGATGTTGAAATACGTTATGGAATAATCCAGGTTGGTCTTTTTTTTCTTTTTATGTTTCGAAACGACAAACATAACTCGTTCATCATGTTTTCATCGTATCAGCTCTGTGATGGCTTAGCATTTTTACACAATGAAGTTCGATTATTTCATCGAAATATTTCTCCAGAATCTATAATTATCAACTACAATGGTGCATGGAAATTATCTGGATTCGAAATATGTATTCAAGGTTCCGTTGATGGGGTAAAATTTTATATGTTTTGGTATTATAAAAATCATAACTTATTATCGTTCTATCTACTTAGGTAAGCTATCCATTCCGAGAATACGATGGCAATATTCCACCTATCATCAATCCACGTCTTGATTATATGGCACCTGAATGTCATACAACAAAATCTCATGATACACAATCTGATATGTTTTCATTGGGTATGCTTATATATGCATTATACAATCATGGTAAAACATTACATGAATGTCATGATAATTATTCATTATTCATTAAAATGTGTGATGATCTCAAATCACTTAATACAACAAAATTATCTGTTTTACCGTTAGAAGTTCGTGATCATGTTAAAATGTTACTTAGTTTAAAACCAGAATTACGACCTGATGCAGGACAATTTACTAAAGTAACTGAAAGACAAACCTATTTCTATGTCAAATATGCATGATGGTATTTTTTAGGTACCTTTTTTTGAAGATGTTGGAACAAAAACTTTAGAATATCTTGATTCATTATTTCAAGTTGATAATCTTCAACGTTCAATGTTTTATAAGAGTCTACCACAAGTGATTGATAAATTACCAATGGTAAGATTTGACAGAATGATAAAATACACTTTTATCTCGACATTTATTTCCCTGTTTTTTTTAGCGTGTGAATTTACAACGCATTGCTTCAGCACTTGAATTAGAATTCATAAATCCTGAAATGATTCCATTTGTTCTTCCGAATATGTTTCTCGTTGCTGTAAGATTGAATGCTAAAATGAATATTAGTTCGACTTTTATGTTCTCTTATTTCAAGGAAAAAGCAACGAATGAAGAATATCAGAAATATGTTTTTCCGAAACTTAAACAAGTTTTTAAAATTCAAAAACCACCACAGGTAACAAAATTGACTTATCAATAAGATTGATTCAAAATTCTTCATTTGTTTTCAAGGGAAGCGGCACATCCGGTTGTGTTATGCAGGTAGAAAAGTTTCATAGAGTTCGTTCTTGCTCTTTTTTTAATGATCTAAAATGTACATTTCTAGACACTTCTCATACTCATGCGTAATATGAATTTAATGTTAACAAAAACACCACCAGAAGATATTAAACAACATATTTTACCGGTTGTTTATAATGCATTGGATGCTGAATCGTCACAAGTTCAAGTATGATATGTGTACTGAAGTTTTTTCTATTGAAGAAATAATATGTCTGTTCATTAGAATATGAATAGTAATGTAGTATTTGATTAGTCGATACTTTCAAAGATGAATGTAAAACATTCTATTAAGACTTGATAGTTACTAATTCTTACGATAGTATCGTCCAGCTTATTTATGAAGTTGAATCAACTGAAAAAAAGATTTCAACATGACAATATCGTTTATTAAAATCAACATCATATTGTTTTGTATAGAATATCAAAATCGTTTTTGTATTCATTTCATCAATCCAATCTGCTATTCTAATCATAGAAACAACGAACTGCATTCTCAGCGTGTTTAATAATCTTCTGAATAATGAGAATGTACGACGTGTTGATCATGATGAATGAGAAAATTTTCTGCGAAGAATTCATGCTCCTAACTTGTGCATATGTATATGATTCATTTCTGAAATAGGCTACTCATTGACTGCGTTAGCGACACAGAAGTTGGATTTTTCAATGTCAACTTAACCAAGATGAAGAGCATCGTTGGACTTGTTTTATATCGTGTTGTTTTTCTTACATGAAAGTACATTGTTATTAAAAACTTGCCTTTTTAATCTTTTGTCGAGAATCACAGCTCTTATGTTATTCTAATAGTGTAAGATTTATTTTGAAAGAACGCTAATCTCTTTTCAACTTTATAATTCAATTCAGCAAAACGATTTTTTACTGATTTAGACTGAAAAAATTATCAGAAAAATTTAATTTACAAAATTAATAGACAGTACCACCAGAAATCGTTTTTCAGAGCATTCATACTTTTTCATGTTCATTATGATAGGTATATTTCTGTTAAAATCTAAGATGACATGGTGTTTGGAATTTTTTCATGTCTTCTGTCTCTCTGCTAGCTATGATTCGTGTGAGTATGTCACAATCAAGTTAAGACTTTAGTCTGTTATTGATTGAACCATTCACAAATTATCTTAAGCAATAGATATTAC
Source organism: Rotaria macrura (assembly GCA_900239685.1). NCBI lineage: Eukaryota > Metazoa > Rotifera > Eurotatoria > Philodinida > Philodinidae > Rotaria > Rotaria macrura. Next base: position 209,142 of record OENT01000046.1, read on the forward strand.
ATAGAAGAACATGAGGTGTCTATGAAAATTTCATTGCAATTCGCATATGAACCTGAATTTCCAGAAATATTTCATTACTAAGTGAAGTTAATAATTGGATTGTTTCTCATATTATAACACTCATCTATATGACAATAAGCATCTCGAGAAACACATACTCACGTTTTTTAGAACACTTTGTACTTTAAGCAACTCTCATTGAACTCATCTAGTACCACAAAACAATTCGTTGGCATGATAGACAATTGAATGGTAGTCAGCTATTGCATACGTATGTTTTCTTATTATTAGAGACTGTAGAAATCGATAGAATTTAACAATATGCAATTGAAATTAATTTATAGCATTCAAATCAAATATTTCATGGAATTAATTTTCTTTTCTAGGAACTTTGTTTATCAATAATTCCATCGTTCGCGCATTTAATTGATTTACAAGCAATGAAATATTGTATACTACCACGTATAAAAAAGATTTGTTTTGAAACAATAACATTAAGTGTAAATAAAGTCTTGGAGTTGTTTTTTTCACTTTAATTTATGTTTCCTTGCGATTTCATAGGTTCGTGTGAATTGTTTGATATGTCTCGGAAAACTAGTTGAATCATTGGATAAATGGATAATTATTGATGAAGTCATACCATTACTTCAATCTATACCGTCACGTGAACCAGCTGTTCTTATGGCAATACTAGGAATTATAAAAGTTGCTATGTCATCTACAAAATCAGGTGGTTTACCTCGTGAAATCCTCGCTACTAAAGTGATACCATTCTTAGTACCAATCTCAATTGAAACAAGTCTTAATCTCAATCAAGTAAATATATCCTTCCAGAAGATATTGAACACATGAGATTTCTAAATTGTCATATTTTCAACGCAAATCTTATGAGCTCAACTGTTCAAAATTCAGATTCGAATCATTCTCTTGATATACCTTTAATTATAATTGACTTACCTCCTGAGGATAGAATCTTTCGAATACAAGTTCTATGCGATATTTTCTGGAGTAGCACATTCTTAAATTTATATTTTCATTCTTGGTATTTTTATCAAATGAATGTCTGGTAGACAAGTTTTTATCAACAGAATTGATGCTCGATTGGGTTGTGATATACGTATTAGAATGCATCAATTTTTCTTTGCGAGAATAATAGTTAGTAAATTATGTTGCTCCTTTTCTTGAATGGTACACAAGAGATTTCAAGTTATCGGAAGTACTCGAAGCATAAACTTTCTTAGATATGTTTTTGCTTGCCTGTGATTTAACAGATTCTTTTGTTTTAGTTCAATGCGTACATGTCAACAATTAAAGATATGTTACAAACAGTTGAATTAGAACAACGTAAAAAGCTTGAGCAATTATCTCAGCAAGCTGCAAAGTGAAATTCTTTATTAGTTCAATATGTCTTTCTAAATTGATGTGGTATATTTTAGTGCACCTATTGTGCCTATTGGTCCTTCAACCACTGACTATCCATTTGATCAAAAAGCATCATCTGCGGTAAGTTCCCTAAAGTTTTATACGTATGTTTCATATCAATTTTCTTGTGACGAAAACCAATCTATAGCAAAGTGAGCCCATAAAACATTTTCAGATTCATGAAAACTTCCTTCGATCGACAACTAGAGAGACGATTGAAAAGTATTGATTACAGATCAGGAGACATATCAACTTAAAGAGACAGATCGCCTGTATTTAGAGTCAAATTCTATTAATTGATACTGTTGATAAATTAATAGGAAGTGTCACCACCAATCGAGATATTAGCACTGGACAGCTAAATTCGGTAGTTTACAATTTATTATCAATGAAAAGAATGTGCTTCTCAAGCACTTCAAATGCGTATTTGTTCTTTTATAGCATATATAAGGAAACTTAAGAAAGAATTTGAGATGCTATGTGTTTGAAAAACAGTTACCGGTGCAATCAGAGGTTTCTATCACTTGTCATTCGTCCATCTGAACTCTTCAGATCATCGTTGACCTTAACACCTGCAATAATCTTCAGTGTCCTCGAGTATCACCATTAAGTACATACTATGTAAAAATAGCATCTTCTGACTATTATCCATTCCAGAAGTCCAGGCAGCCGATTACTTTTTGCATATCTTTTAATAGGAATAAGATAGAGACCTGCGGTTTTCAGCGTTTTATTGTCAAGATCCACATTCATATTTTCACAAGCACAATCTTGTCTAAGTAAAATTTTGAAGAACAGCTTTCTGGAGGATCTTTGGAAAGCCACGCTGGGTTCCAGAAAAACTTCCCAAGGAGTATATTGATTTTTCTAATGTTTCACAATTAGCATCAAAAATTGGGTCGACTCCTAATTACTTCGAATCTTTCCACGAATGTTTTGTTTTCGTCGAAAAATTCCCTCCACGTCCAATGACTAGAAGCTTAGAAAATTAACTCAGGGATATAGTCACTTGAACAGTGGAAAGAAAGTTTGAAGTTCGTAAAAAACTATCAGAACATAAGATTACAAATGAAAAAACAATACAAAAGGCGTTTTGGTTGACTTTTTTTTTTGAGCTGCTATTCATTGGACGGCGGGTGAGCTTTTCGACGAAAACAAAACATTCGTGGAAAGATTCGAAGTATATAGGAGTCGACTCAATTTTTGATGCTAATTGTGAAACACTAAAAAAATCATTATACTCCTTGGAAAGTTTTCCGAAATCTAGCGTGGTTTTTCAAAGATCCTACGGAAAGCTGGCCTTCAAAATTTTTCTTAGAAAAGATTTTGCTTATGAAAATATGCTTGTTGATCTTGGCTATTGGGCTATTGAACGATACAAATCCGCAGGTCTCTATCTTGTTCCTATGAAAATTTATTCAAAAAACAACTGGCTGTCTGGACTTCTGAAACGGATAATAATACTTATTCCCTTTTATGAAGAAAACTAATTTGTTTTGTGTATGTGTCTGTGAACCACGAAAAAAGTAATAAAAAAGTAGTGAAATATCATATTGACATTCACATTTATATTATTTGTGAAGATTACAACAAATATTTGGGGAATAATGGAGAGAAGTTTGACAGCTGAAAAATTTGACAGATGTCTCAGGACTGCTGATCCGATTGGTGAGCCCCGTTGGATCTCACCGTGAAACTTTCGGATCCGATAGAAATCTGTAAGAAGCTGTCAGAATCCTGGATATTGGATTTCAACAGGAAGCTGTTGGAATGATCGAGAACCTGGTCGGAGTGGCGGTATTTCGACACTTCCAACGTTCTATAGCATCTTAATGAGCAGCTTCGTCCTGGACAATCATAGAAACTTGCTAATATATGTATCGAAAGATCCTGAGGTTCGATACAACAAAATTGATTATCTTCTTACATGAACAACATGAGATTTATATGTCCAAATGGTGACTAGAATCTTTTTCAATTTATCAAAAGCTCACATAGGGTTTCATAAAAGTGACTCAGTCTATCATTAGATGGATGCTGCTTGTTTACATACCTCAACGATGAAAATATATGTCTGTCGCTAGATAATAGAAAACAATCATTCTATGATTAATACGTGTGTAATGTTATATTTTAATTTCGTACAGATGATTGTAATATTATTTACTAACAGATTGATCAATTTATGCGTGGTCATGGATTTAGTTCTGAAATAGCTCAAAATAAAAGTATGGCAGCTAGTTTTGACAACAGTGCCTCAGTTGATAATACGAAGCAACAACAAACAACATCAAATCAATCGGGTACATCGGAAAGTTCTTTGGGGAAAAAAGTAAACTTATATAATATTTGATGTTCAAAATACAAGTTTCCCACTGGTTTTTTTTTTCTTTTACTTTAGACATTAACCTTAGAAGATAAAGAACGAATGATGCGTGAAAATGATCAAACACAACGTATGAAATTTCAAAGTGAACTCGTTCCTGAACGTAAAACAGCAATGTCATCATCGTCAAATATTCCTCTCATGGCTATGACGCCCATATCAGCAACGACAACGACATCGAATACATCCTCAGCATTTTTCAAAGATCTAACAAGTACTCTATTCGAACAAACTCCGTCACCATCACCACCTCCACCATCTTATGGTATGTCGACATCACAAACGATGCCATCACTTTTGCGTCCCACTTTTGCTAATCCGTCATCGACAATTCAACAACGGCCTACGCTAAACTTTTCGTCGCCAACATCAGCAACTACGATGAATTTAACTTCGAGCTTTATGAATAATATTAATTCTCTTTCTTCCAGACCACAAAGTAGTCCATCAGCAATGTCATTGAACTCTATGAGTTCTAACACCAACTCATTCATGTCTTCACCTTTCAATAACTCAGGACCAGCAACAAGTGGAGGTATGAAATTATTTCAACCACCACCTTCGTCTGGCTCCATTGTTGTCAAAAATACGAATGTAGCAAGTTCGAAAACCGCTGCATCTGAACTCGATGATCTGTTTAATTAATCTCAATAAAAAATAGTGATGTATATAATCTGTATTCCTGTTTTCAGCTTATAGCTAAATATGGTTTCGTGTTCTAATTAGTCATATTTATTTTATTTTATTTTATGTTCTATGTATCATTTTGTTTCGTTCTTTATTGTTTCTTTATTCATGTAATAAACAGAATGAAAGTGAAAGAAAACTATAGCTTTTGTTATTTCTCTCTTTTCGTCGACAAACACTCACATTCAAATAGTTAAATTAAAATTTGAGCAATATAAACAAAATCTATGACAAATACATAGATCAATGTTTAGAACAGTCAATTATTTCATACTGCTGATAGAGAAGTTATCATTTGCTATCAACAATAAGCTTTGTAATTTTAATCGAGTAAAGAATACATGTTATTGTTATACATGATTGAATAGACCTTGGTAAATTAAGTTGGAGAACGTTGTTTCGACGTATTAGAATAATATTTTTGTTATGAAACGTATAAAAAATAGCAAAAGCATCAAAGCAAGTATTCAATTATACTGACGACCTCAATCCATGATTATTTTTCGAATTTGGTTTTCGTATTTATCATCGTTAGAGAGTTAACGTATTCATGACGTTTGAAAAATATCGTTGTATCGGCTAGAGCATTGATCTAATTCTTTTCTTTTTACTAAGACAATCATAATATCAACAATACAGGTTAGTATACAGAAATTTTGAATAGCAGTAGTTCATCTTCAAAGGAAGCGTATATTCAATATAGAGTCACAAGAAAAACTGGCATTAAAAGAGATAGGTCAATACTAAAAACAGGTTAGTTTGATGAAAAACTACATCTTAAATTACCGGAAAATGGTAGTTCAAGAAAGTGGAAGCCATTATCAAGTAAAATAATGTTTATAGAATGGAGTGCATTTTATTCGAGATAGATTTTTCTTTTGAAGTGTAATTTCATTTTGAACTGAAGTTCTATCATACAAAATCTATGAATTATAACTCGTATATGTAATATTCTAATTTCGTAAAGAAAATAAAAATAAATATTTTTATACATTTATTAATAATGACAATAGGCTGTTAGGAATCTATGCCAATTAAAATAAAACTCTAAGTAAAGATACGTGTGCCAAAGTGTAATTCTTTTGATGTATTCAAATTTTTTCCTCGTTTTCTTAGATTCGTTTCGTAATACTTTTCCCAGGCAGATAGCTCGATGAGAGTCTTTCTCATCTTCTGATAAAAAAAACCATGCTTAATCAATAATATGAGCCTATTGCCACTTATTTTCATCGACTCAACTAATTAGTAATAAAACCTTGTGAATATATAAACAACAATTACTGACGTGTGACAAATATCATGGTCGAATAGAAATAAAAATAAAAATAACAAGTAGCTTTCTCGTTGATGTATATGTTTTCACCATTAGTTTGCTTTAGTGATAGATAAATAAAGTAACAAGTGAAAGAAAAAGACTCAATATTAACATGAACTACCTGGAAGGTATGACAGGCAATACTATCTACGAATTTCCTTATTCTGGTGACAGATCATTGCCGCCATCTCAATTAAATCACAATAAGAATATGTCTCCTTCAGTGAGTATGATAACCTTTACTAATTGATGAATTTGAACAAATCATGGTTTCAAATTAGAATACAACTCCCATGATAGATAGTCTGCTTCACTATCAACCTTCAGCTTTTTCAACGCCTAACACGCCACAAATAACTTCTATGCTAGGTAACAACACTCTTGTCTTTCAAGTTCCAGGTTTGTTGACTTTGTACAAGGAATACATACAGCTCTTATATAATATCGTATAGAGCATCTACCAATTGAAACACTTTTAAGACAACTTGGAGTGGATCTCAAATCATTGCAGCGAGTGTCGCCTGGTAATCAGTATTATACAAGTAAATTGTTTTTTTGTGTTATCAAAACAATAATGAACACTATATTTTTTCTCGAGATTCTCAACCACCGATAGAAATCGTTTTACCACCAAAACTTCGTCCTCACCGGCGATTAGTTTGTCGAGAAGTTTCATCTTCCGACTCTGATTCAGATTCCAGCTCTGATACTGATGAAGATTCTCGAGCACATCGTTACCGCAAGCGGTCTCGTTGTCGAAATGGTCCGAATTCCAAACGGAATCGCAAGAATCATTCTTCTCCTCCTGCTCGAATTCATCAAACATTAGGCAACGTTTTGAAACAAGCAATGAAATCTTCGTCGAATTCACCTCAACTAAATCCAGGTTCGAATTTACACTCGCGATATGGAAGTTCATCTTCACTAATGTCACCGGAAAATGGAAACGCTGTTAGTAATGTTTGGAAAACAGCAACAAGTCAACCAAATCAACAACCCAGCGGTGTCGGCAACTTATTTCGTAGAATGAGTACAGCAAGTGTTGAAAGTAGGCCGCAGCAACAACAACAACAGCAGCAACAACAACCACAACAACCACAACAGGGTCAAGGAGCCATTCAAAAACTGTTTGGTGCTCCTACCCCATCGGTTTCAAATTATCAATCGAATCCCAGTGTAGGAAACATGTGGAGTCGCATGAGTACTCCAGCACCACAAGGTCCTCCACAAATCTCTATTCCTCCTTCGAATCAAATGGCAACATCACCTACGGCAATGAATACCATATGGAATCAAATGTCTACAGTAGCGTCTCCTACAATGAGGGCTACACCAAATCAAGCGCCAACTCAAACGTCTGGAGTGAAATCGTTCTGGAATAAAATGGCTGGAAATTAGTCAGCTTCATTTAAGAATCCTAAGTACAATGGGATATAAAAAGCAACCAATTCTACTATCATTCTAACGATTGTTCTGCTTTTCTGAGTCGTATGTGAATTTGACACACAATACAATTTAACGATATTTATCTCTATTATGAAGGCTTTCCTATTCTTATCGAACAACGAGCACATCAGAACAAAGACTCTTTTGTTCTGCTACTTCCTCATTACTTGTTTATTTATTTTCTTTATTGCATGCTGAAGCTATGGAATTTCGTCTATAATCAATAGCTGATAGAATATATACTGAAATAGAATTTTAAGTTCATTGTTGTCAAAGAGAACAAGACCCAGCGAGAACATACCTGATTTAGAGTGAATTGTGCACGACAGGATCACTATCATTGATTTTTAATATCTAAAGTAGAACAAATTAAACAGAATTAATCTTGGTTGCTGTTCACAAATTATTCATAAGATTGAGATATAAATCTTTGATCAATTTGAAATTATACGTTGTACGCTTCAGTACTTTTCTGAAATTGTGTTTCAAGCAATTATGACAATTAGAAATATTCTCATGACCATGAGCATGATGATCATCAATGATTTCTATCGACCTATACTGACAACTGCTATATCATGTCACACTTGTAAAGTTAGATTTGAAATGCAAGCAGATAAAAAATTAGTCAGCCTTTAAGACAAACAAACAGTAAGTTTTGAGTTACAAATTAGTAATATAGATACCTGGTTTAATATATATACATATATTTACATATTCTTATCATTCACTCAGGCAAATGAAAACTATAAAACGTCATTCTAAAAGAAATTTGTGTAATAACAAGATAAATTCTTCGATAAGAACAATGGTAGACAGATTTATTTAACAGAAAAATAAATTACGATTCATTTCAGTTAACTATAATGCAAGTGTTTCATATCTTACTTATTATCAGCTTTAGCGCTGCTATACTAGCAGATAGTTCATGTACTTTTAAGCATCCAACATACGGTGTTATTGATCTATCATCAATTGGTTTAAGAAATGGTCAACCACGTTTTCGAGATTTATCAAGTTCAGCAAGTCCCTACTACACATATTCATTCAATCCATGTTATCAATTTACAGAAAATGGATGTTATGATGCAGCTGTATGTCAAAGTATACATGCATACAATATTTTAATTGAACTAATCACTTAATATATGGATACCAATTTTTCTTTCTAGTATCATCCGATCGACAATATTCATTTTTATTAGGTAAACAAGATTTTTCTCAATGGACACTGGACTCTAACACGGCACCTGTTCTTACATATACGTATGGTACAAAAACTGTTTCTATTACCATGGTTTGTTCAGCTGATGCTCAAGATGAATTAGAAATACTTGGTGAATTTGCTGCTAATCAATATGCTATGCGTTTAGGATCACGTTGCGCTTGTTGGAATAAATGCAGTAGTCATCCTGAGACAAGTACTATGACGTCAAGTAGGGTCTTTTTGTTTCATGAAAACTTTCTAAATACTATATCTGTTGTTTTTTGTTTTGTGAATCGTACAGAAACATCACCAGCAACAACACATTACATATATTATAGTGCGTGCTTCTATCGTGATTCTCGATATGGTACTATTGATTTATCCTCCATCGGTAGCATAACTGGTACACCGAAATTCAAAGATGTAACGTCGAAATACTTAGATAATTTCCGGTGGTCATATAATCCATGTTATAAATTTTCCGAAGAAACTTGTCAAAACGTATCTGGCTGCCAAAGTAAGTTTCTTCGATAGGCTATTATTTTGAGATCCTTTACATGAGTTTCTTTCTAGTTGATAGAATACGTCGTCTAAGCTATACAATAGGTTTACAAGATTATGCATATTGGATAAATATGAATGATACAAATACTCCTAATCGTTGGATTGTGTATCCATCACCCATGACCAATCGACGATTAAGTGTAAAACTCATATGTGATCGATCGTTATCATCGCATCATCTTCAAGTGCTTGGTGAAACATCAGTCGGTGAATATACTATGGAATTGACAAGTCCTTGTGCATGTTGGGATGGATGTAGCTCTACACCACCACGTCCATTTCATTGGAACTTTTTAGTGATTGCGGGTACCGCAGCTAGTGGTGCCTTTTTATTATTTCTTATAATGATGACTTGTTTGTTCTGTACAAAACCAAAACGACGTCATCCTACTTATATAATCAATGAAAAAACACCTATTGTGAAAGGATTTGTCGATTATCGTCATTGAAATGTCACAACTATCTTTCGTACATAAATTTTTTCAATAAAAGTAAAATGATTAATTTTGTCAATAATGATTGGCTAATAAAGTAGCTAAACAAGTTTTCTTTCTGTTCGTCATCCACATGGAAAATGAAACATGACTGAATAAGATGTTTCAGGAAAGCGACCTATTTAGACATGCATTAAAGTTCGATGCATTAGATTAGTTCTTAGATGAACCAGAATACGTCAGAGTTCTAATTGACCATTATAAGACACAATAACATTGAATACAGTACTTATCAGCTGGATTTGAATTAAATTCGATACAAGAATGACAGTTTTCACTTCATCTATGATAAAATTCTACTAATCTTGTCAATTTGCACGCCACATCGATATTACGTATACATTAGAATCATTGGGGGATTTTTTCGGCTGATAAATCTTTATAAATTGATATCAAAATGAACGGAGAAAGTTCTATTTGACGTTGAACATAAACAATTTATCAGATCGATTGCATCAACAAATATATTTTGAGACAGCAATAATGCAAGAATTCGAAATTCTCAACGGAACCTATTTTCTCTGTAAGTTTTCAAATCGAATTTGAACAATCGGTTTCTTTAACGTCAAAATTTTCTTAGCATCAACATATTCATGATAGAGATTTTCATTAGCTAAAATAGATTGAGAGAAAGTCATCTTATGTCATCAGATGAATCAACTGTTTTGTGACAATTATTTACCGTAAGATACATTGATTGGTTGAGCGGATAAATCAAAAGCTCATTGAAAATTCAAATAATTTTCACTCATTACTAAAGAAAAGTAAAGAAATCAGTAATAAAAGTTTCTTTTTGCGAAGAAAATTATTTTTATACGTTGATAATGTATATCATTCGATAATGTTACATTTTTTTTAATGCACTAGTTGGTTTTTTATGAACTCTAGAAGTACATATTTATAAAGTTGTAAAAGAAGAAACATGTTTTCCGATCATCCAAACATTGGCTGAAAAAACATTGGAGAAAATAAAAGTGAAATTCGACAGAAAATGAATCTTTTAGTCTTGATTTGAAAATTCGTTCTGAACTAAAACAAATAATAGAATCAAGTTTTCACTAAATGGAATCCAGTATTAATAGGCACGACTTGTGAAATCTGTGACAAACGTAGAAATGATGGTAGTGAATAGCTAAAATCTTAAACTCATCTCTCCAGTTGCTCTACAACCTAGATGACGAAAAAGTGACTTCTGTGTTAATTTATGTATATATATATAGAATGCTTTAGAAGTAGGCCGATGAAGTAATCAAAAATAGATTAAATGTGATTCTAACACTTTGTCTGTCTTTTAATAAAATACTTGTAACTTGTTATGAAAGTTGCGCCCATATAATTTTAGATAAATGTCTGTTCTAATTGAATATTGCACAGTAATTAAGTAGTTTGTTTTTATAAATAGCCAAATTCAACTCATTTATTATTAACTAATAAGTATTGGAATTCGATTTCAGTGCAAGCATCCACGAAAAAAAGAAAACTGGCTTCGTTACACGAAAGGTTTGTTTGGACGATTAGTGGCTTAAATTTTGTTTTTGCATAGCATCAGCATTTGGTCAGATTCGGCTATAAAAACCTGCGTGGTTTAATTCTTATGTGAATAGAAACAGATGACTCTCTGACAATACACCGGACATATCCTAATAGAAAATGCATTCATATTATGAAATAAAATTTAAAAATCTTGAAAAATAAATCGAAGATACTTCACGATGAATTTATCGACAACCTGTTAGAACGACATCACACATAGCGCCTAAACAAGCCATGGTAAGTATATACTTTATTCTATCTTGGTTTTTTCAATTTATTGCAACTAGTACTTGTACATCGGTGAAATTAATGTTTCTCAAGAAAAAATGTTAGAATTGAAGAATTTTTCTCAGGCTTGATAATTCATGCCATGTCCAATTTATAGATGTGCATTAATATATAATAATAAAATGTAGTATAAATATGGTTGGATGACAAATCAACGAATGAAAATTCATCATAGAAGAAAAATCAAACTTGCTCAATACTACGATCTTGTACAGCGGAAAATTGCATCAGTTGGCCATCATTGCATCACCCATTATCTTTCATTTATATCTACAATGAAATCAGTTTAAACGGAACTATACAAGAAGTTTTCTGAACATATACCATTCAACTACTACTCCAATATGATCACTAAGTGTTAGCCAACAGCTTTCTATGATGAAAACCAACATTGAGACAAGAGTAGTTAAGTCAAGGCGTGATTATAAATTCTTTTTGGCCGTAAATGAAAGATTTAAATTGATATCTCACGATTCTAGAAAATTTTATCCTAAAATATATGAGAAGAATTCAATTTACACCATTAAAAGTCCAATAGCTACATAGAAAAGTCTCCATTCCTCGAATCGACATGTACTCTTTATTACCCAGGAGAATCATTACGACCATTGGGTCCGACAGGCATCCGATCATATTTCTATCGGAGTTTCTCTTATCCGACGAAATCCCATCGGATTCCTGGTTGCGATTCCTGATTCGGATCCCTAGTGTTGGATTTTATCGAATCCTACTATCGGAATCCGATTGGATTTCATCGTGCGATCAGATAGGCCTCTAATGTTGGGTTTAAATGCTAATTCGTACTCAAACAAGAAAATAGGTTTCTTCCGTCGGATCCGTTACTGTTTCCACAACCCGGATTCCCATAATATTTCATCGGATCGGAGGATCCGATCGGATTCGGTATGGGATTCATTCACCTGGGTATCGTGACTTATTTATGCGATTTCTTCCTCCTCTGAATGTTAAGGTAATTTTCATAATCGGATATTTTTATTCCAGATACATACTTTGAATCCATAGAGAATACTATTTTGAAGTTATGGGATCATCTACAAGAGTGAGACGTTCAGCTAACAATATATGTATATATATATGTATATATGTATATACTAAACAAGCCAGGCATGCATCTCTAAGCCAACTATCTAAGCAGTAGACTACTGCTAGTTTATGTCCATTTTGAATTGGATGAAATCAGCATGGTAGCCTTCACTCGAAAGTTAAATATGAACGAAGTCCACCCATGGATAGTTGATAGTCAAGTTCCCATCGAGTCATTCTAATATAGAACCTTTTATCAAAACGTAAACTTATTCATTTCCATCAGGAATTTGTTTTCAAACGGTTTATGAATACTTTCTTCACGATGATCAATGGGAATAACATCTAATTTATTCCCTTCTTGTGTTTTTTACATTGAAGATGACTGCTGAACTTCCAATTGTTAGTGTTCAAGATGTTTTAAATTGTTCTTTTCCAGATTGGTATCCGAAATTTGAAAAGCATTCTATTAAAAGGTAATCAACAGTACGAGAAAATTTCACATGAGTCAACTAATGAGTATATTTATCCAGTGTTATTCTTAATTTAACGGATGATGTTTTGGAATATCTTCGATCAGATGAATTTTATCTACCTGCTAGGTCAGTGTTCTTTTTATTTTGATTCACTGTATCGTTGTTCAATTCGAATATTTTAGTGCAAACGAAGCGATGGATGCAATGCGTGAAGTCAATCGTGAAACATCTGACGATGATGATTCCGTAAGAGTAATTTGATGTTAGTTAAATCAATTTTTGTTTCTAATATTTTGATAGTGGTCCGATGAAGACACCGAGAATGATGCAACAAAACAAGTTTGATATGAAATTTAAATAGCTCTAACTTTAATGAAAATATTTTCAGATTTCATTTCCAGAATTTGAACAACAAATTAAAAATGTACTAGATGAATATAATGCTGTATTTCCAAAATTAAATTGGAGTAGTCCTAAAGTAATTTCATACAAAGGATGATCGAGAGATGTATTGATACGATAGAAGTTATTGTCGATCTAGTAGTAACAATTAGACTATCGTACTCTTGTTTAATCTAGACTGGAGAGTATTTTGATAATTAAGATGTTTTTAAAAGATATTAACACATGATTTTTGCATAGTTAACCTGCGTTCCGATTGTACTTTAAACAAATATTTTCCACCGGGAGAACTTTTTACTATAGAAAAAAAAACTGTCATTCGAATATCTGATATGTTAAACGATTAGAATTCAAAGATTTTGTTGTACTATAGAAGAGTTGAAAATATTTTCTAGTAAATAAAAACTAAATTCAAGTTTTCGTTTAAATACTCTTCGATCATCCCTTTATTAATCATAGATTGTCTTTAAATGATTTATTTACATAGGACGCTCGATGGATGATAGGTGATAGCCGATTGAAATGTATGAACTTAGCTGATATATTTTTACTTTTAAAAAGTTCAGATTTCATTACACATGATCTTTGTGAACCGTAAGTAAAGACATGTGTCATTTTTATTTTCTTACTTTAATGTTGTATGATATAGATTTAAATTTTGTCATGATGATACGAGTGATCTTTCATTATCACTTCAATATGTACTAGTACTACGAAAATGGTCAGCCTTACAACCGTCAAAAGAATTTCGATGTTTTGTAAAAGACAATCGAATCATTGGTAGGTTGAAATTTTTATTGAGAAAATTTTTGTTTATCAGATAAATATTGATCATGATTCTTCATAGCCATTAGTCAACGTGATAGTGAAAACTATTATGATTTTATTAAACCTATAGCTGATCAGATCATTGATAATATAGTCGATTTTTTTAACAATCATATTCGAAACAAGTTTCCGTCTGTTGATTTTATTGTTGATATTTATCGTAAAGATGCAGTAAATATTGTGTCTCTTCTTTCTGAATAACAATTTAATGAAATTATTTATTTTATCTTCAGAATAAACTATATATCATTGATTTCAATCCATTGGGACCAATGACCGATAGTTTACTGTTCGATTGGCCAGATCTAATGAATTTATCATCACAAGTATATACACTGATGTCTTGTTTTGAAGTGATTTCTTCTTTCATAATACGTTGATTGTAGAACAATAATGGCAAGCCCGAATTTCGTTATATTAATTCACAGAATGGTATCAAACCGAATAGTTATACACAATATGCAATACCGAAAGACATAGCTGATATATCTCGAGAACGTGATATTAATAAATTAGCTGATGTTCTATCTGTAAGTTAATTAAAATAGATGAGAAGCTTTATTTATCAGATTTTTCTCTTTCCAGAGCCGAATGCAAGTGAAAAATCATGATGTGAATAGTGATGATGAAGTGAACACTTAATCGTTTCGTACTTTGTTTTTTTTTAAAGCATGTTGTTTTCGTTTTACTTTGTTATTCTTCAATACAGAAATTCCATACTAAAAAGAAAAAGAAAATTTATTGTTTCTAAAGGCTATCGACTTGATAGAAGTGTCTGATTCCATCTAAATGAATTAGTGATAATCGGTGAGTTTAATAATTGATCTTGATTATTGTTTATCTTTCTTTTCGTATACATACCAATTACAGAATTCTATATAAAGTGCATGCGCACGGATGTTATTGCATGAAAAATCGGCTGACAACGGAATTAAGTAAGTTGTATTCTCATCATAAGAATACTTTAAAATGATATATAGTTAATTTGTACAAAGTATGTAATTATTAGAATCAATTAAGCATAATATATCCGCATGTAGTAGTTAATTCATAGCATGAATGAAATGATCGAGAATTATTTTGTAATTTTTTCTCAACACTAATACAATCGAAGAATATCATATGGAAAGTTCGTTAAAAAATTTTTATTTGATTGCTGTGATCTTGCCAATAGAAAGTGTCTGATGAGTCATTGTTTTGCTTTTTGGTCTTTTTCACAATGTATTTTACGCGTCTAAAGGTTTAGGTATCAGTCATCAACTCATGCATAGTCATATTGTAAAAGTTTGTAAATTAAGATATTGATCTGAAAGGATAATGTCGAGGTCTGTCGTTAGTGAACGCTATAATTAGATACGATCATTTTATGATCTGAGTTATTTGTATTCTATAAGTTGTCGATTTCTCTCTTCAATACAGAAGTGAAAGAGTGCATCGTAGTCGACATTTGACATGCATCCACCTCATTCATAGATCTTTTACTTTTCTTCAGTATACATATACTCAGTCATTTATTTACCTATTTGCTACTCAGATTACTTTAAATTTTATCGTTTCGAAATTGTCTGTCGTTCAAATAATTGAAAGTATACACAGGTAGATTCATTTTTAATTTTTAAACATTGAAGATATGATTGTACGTACCAGTATTGCAGTTTGATTCAATAAAAAAATAATGAATTTGTTCAACTAAATATTTCAGAAAATTATTTACTTTAGATATGCCAAAAAGACTTTATGAAACCATTGGACACAGTAATTTTTATGCTCAATGTCGACCGACCTATTCTCCAGACGTTATCAAGGAAATTCTCGATTATTTATGTCGTAAAGTACAATATTCTTAAAAGAAAACATGCATTGACTTTGATAAAAATACATATGTGTATTTATATTATAGTATACGATTGGTGATAATGATATAGCTATTGATATCGGTTGTGGAACGGGTCAAAGCACAAATTTACTTGCACCATATTTTCGACAAATTATTGGTATGAAGATTCTTAAATGGGATTCTAATCGTTATCTTTTTTTTTCAAGGTTACGACATTAGTGAATACCAAATAAACAAAGCCAATGAGACTGATATCTATTCCAACATTAACTATAAGTATAATGATTCTCTACCTCATCTTTGATAATCATTTAATAAAAGCCAGAAACTATATTTTTCAGAGTTATGATCGGCAAAGATATTCCACATGAAGATTCATCATTAAGTTTAATTATAGCAGGTCAAGCAGCTCATTGGTTTGATCTTCCTCATTTCTATGATGAAGTTAAACGAACTTTGAAAACAAATGGTGTACTTGCTCTATTCGGCTATGCATTTATTCAAATACATGGTCGACAATCTGAAAAACTAAATGAAATCATAACGAATGTAAGTTTAGATTCTAAACCTTAGAATACATTTCTTCGAGAAAAAACCGCAATTGTTTTCATTGATAATTAGTTCTATAAAAATATTCTCGCTGGCTATGTTCAACAGGAAAGTGTAGAAGTTTATTTTGGTCGTTATCGGGATGAAAAATATCGTATTCCACTCTCACCCACCGATTTTATTCGGTAAGATAGGTTTCAAAATAATTAAAATAATTAAACGCTATGTGAATATCCTAGCAATGAAAATGTTACAATCGAGTGCAAATGGTCCATTCAAAGATTATTAGGTTACATAGCATCATGGTCTGGTAGTCAGCTTTATCTCGGAAAGCATCCAGATAGTACGATTTTTGACGATCTTCGATTAGAGTGAGTCAATCAATCAAGAAAGAAATGTTAAAATTGGTTTTGAATTTTTATTTTCTATTTAGGATATTAAAATGTCTTGATATAACTGATGATGAATATGAAATTGATCTTTCATTCGATATATTCATTTTAATGAATCGAAAAAGTGAATAAATAAAAATGAATTTCTATTTGCTGTGATGTTTTTCAGATAATCATGGATGAAAAAATTCCTAATCGATGTCAATATGTATGTCCACGTAAACAACGACAATGTAAAATGTTACCCTCAAATTCTTTATCAACATACTGTATGGAACATGTACTTTACGATCCAGATTTAGACGAGGTAACACAATTTATATGAAAAATTGTCAAGTTATGCTTAAGAAAAGAACACGAACATTCATCTTCGATAAATAAATCAAGTCTTGGATTGATCAGAGAATTCATGTATCTATAATTAAACTGATGAGTTAGTAGCAAAGACGAGCTTTTTTCTTACTATAGAACATCCGTGACTTTTTAATCGTGAACTTTACTGCTTAACTTCGTCTAGTTGGAAATGCCACCGAAGAGACTGAATGCAGCGGACAAAAAATAAACAGGAACTGATCTCATGCAAGATTTTTCATTTTTGTAGCATGCTTCATCTATTCCATCTTATCAATCGTAAGAAAGATTACTACATGATTGACTTTCTTTTCTTACTAACAGGTGACGAATCACTCGATTCCTTTTCTCTATAATATTAATGCTTACAAACCTTGATGAGAACGTTCTATAGTCAATTATTACATAAATCGAGTATTTCTCATACGGGAATGTTTATTGTAGACTTTTCATATACTCCCTCACCACTACATATTTAATATCTTAAATTCAGATCCATTCTTAAACTCGACGACTATATTACTCAAGAAAAAAGTAACATATCAATGAACGTACGTGTTAAAACATAGTCTATGATAGACGTTTTATATATCAGAAAAGTCCATTTCCATCAGCATAACAGACAATAGTATTTTCCATCATTCACGTCGAGAATCAAAGTAAAATCCTAATGCATTGTCACCAATTACTCATTATGTTCTAAACAATTCTTCAACAAAAAAGTCAAGATCCTAGTTGAGTGCTTTACGTAAAAGTTTCTAGTCAAGATTGAAATAGACGTTCATATAAGAACTGGTTAGTTTCTTCAGTTGTAATTCACAAATGTAACATACATTGAAATTTATGGAAATAGTAAAACTTTCGGTTTTCTCTAATTCACACATACGATGCACATAGAGATAGAAACTATTTAACTTGACAAAAATAAGTTTGTATCAGTGTTGCTAGAAGTATCCTTCAAAAAAAAATGACGAAGATTAAATCGTGTTTTCTTTCCATTTCATCTTTGAATTCAATACTACAACTACGACATTATGTTCTTTAAGACCACTAAACAATCATTACGAATTCCATGTCCAATTAATCCATTGCATACAATATCACCACATGATCTCAAGCGACATGTAAAAAAATGTAATCAACGTCCAATAATTCTCGGACCGTTTCATCGACCTAATTGTAATTCTGGACTTGAATGTGATAATCATGATGATTATCCAGCAATATTACAAGAAGTAACTGATGAAGAACTTCAGCAATTCATTATCCGTATGGAAACTATCCACGATAATCTTGTTAAGGAACCAATAGAAAATAATGAGACAAATATTGATTGTTATCTATCAGATGTAAATGTTCATGAACTTGGAAATCGTTTACGTAAACATCTACAACAAATTGGATCATTAATATCTAATCTAGTTCAATTGAATCTTCTTCAAGCTCATACATGTTTTGTTGAAATGGGTGCTGGACGTGGTCAATTATCTCATGAACTTCATGCTTGTGTAAAACAAGAATCAACTATTCAATTTACTCTAATCGAACGTGATCATCAACGTTACCGTTATGATGCACATCATCGCCGTGAACATCAAGGTCCAACATTTGAACGTTATCGAATTGACATTCGAGATCTTTATCTATCTGAATTACCTTCTATAAAAAATGACGAATTAAAAAAGCATGTTGTTATCATAAGTAAACATTTATGTGGAAGTGCAACTGATCTTGCTTTGCGTTGTGCTGTTGATGCTCAACGTAATACACAAAAGATTCGAGCAATTATTATTGCTTTATGTTGTCATCATCGTTTACTATGGAATGATTATGTTGGAAAAGAATTTTTTTATCGATTAAATTTAACACCAAAAGATTTCTCATTGATACGGGCGTTAACATCATGGTGTACAAGTGAAAATCTTCATAAAATGCCAGAAGATGGCAAACGATCAACGATCGGTAAATTAAAAGAGAGAAAGATCGAATACTATTGAAATTAGTACCCAATAGAAATAGGATTTTTTTTCATGTCAAGTTTGCTTCTAAAATACTCTCTAGTCGAATACTACTTATATTCAATAGTTGATCATAGCGAACTGCTTTTATTTATCAATATCATTATTGACCTACTGATCGATGATGTTTAGACCAATAAAAATAGAATTTGAATTAAAACTTATATGATACTCTGCATTTATATGGGAAATTGAGCTGGCTTCATAATTAAAAAAAGAAACTGTTCTCGCAGTTTCTTATACTAAAACACAAAATAACATATATATATATATATATATATACATAGAGAGAGAGAAAAGCCGTTGCTTAGGTGTGATTGATATTTAACTGATTCGTCAGCATACATAAACTTGTGAACACAACGAATTGCTTGGCATCGACCTTTGTATTGATAGAAAAAACTAGTTGTTTATTTCTACAATCATCGACTGATGCGAACTATTGGAATGCATCGTAAACAACTATTGCGAGTATGATCCCATGAAAGATGACTTCGACAAGACTTGTATGAGATTTTGATAAGAACGAAAGAATAGCTCTAGTTAGGAATGATCTTATGCATTGTCAACTTCTCGTTTTCGTTAGTAATTATTTAAATTTTATTTTTGCTTAGATGGTGTTACACTTCAACCAACATCTTCACAATCTAAAAATCGATCAACATATTCAAAACAACGTTTATTTTCCATAGAGCAACAAGAAAGAATTGGTTTAAAAGCAAAACGAATTTTAGATTGGGGTAGAATCGAATATTTAAATGAAAATGGATTTGATACACATCTTAAAATATATGTATCAAAAACTATTACACTCGAGAACATTGCATTAATTGCAACATCGAAATTAACTTGAACTCATTTGTTTTCATTTAAAACGAACGTTTTAGTTCAGATGATCTTTGCTAATAAAATAAATCTCTTGGTTTTTGTTTTCGATATATATTTGGTTGAAAATGTAATATTATTCGCAAGTATATTTTCATACAGTATAAATTTTAAAAATTCTCGTTAAGAAAGTGAATTCGGAGTAGATGTCAATTGAAAGTGTAAATCAAGTTCATAGGTTCTTTTTATAAACAATAAATACTTGAACAAAATATGAAAGATTTCTATAGTAGCATCATGCTACAGGTAATAGACATATTTCTTTGCAAACAAAAGTACTAATCCGACGTACAAGAACAGTACTGTATAGATATCTTAAAATGCTTTGATAAATTTTACATTTGAATTCTAATTAATTGTAAAAATACCTCTTAGGTAAAACATCATAATTTTAACAATGAAATTCTTAATGGTCAAAATATATCGTTCTGTTTGAAATCTGAGAAAATAACGCATATCAATACTAGGATTCTTTATCTCTATTTATTGTCCGTCTATGAAATTCTTCTACAGAATCACATCAATTTGAATTAAAACATTGATTTCGTAGAAGCACAAATATATTGCTTGGTCTTCTATTCTTTTTTTAATTCTTCCTATTCTAATACATTTACATTAAATTTTTAACACTTGACTGATTGTCACATAATTATTAACCATTGACGAAGAATGTAAAAATTTCCTTTCGTAAACTTTCTATATTTTTCATCTTCCGTCACAATAATTTTGAAGAAAACGACTAGTTTTTAACCAATCAATATTTTCCTTTTACACATCGATCGACAGCTCATAGTGTCACAAATAAATTCTTCTCATAATTCAATGTAACTGTTCTGTCGTTAAAACATCATCATCTCATGTTCAAATGGAGCTCATTAAACAGAAGCCTCTTTTTTTTTCATTTTTATATCTATACGTACATATTTTTTCTGCTTTTCATCCACGACAAATGATGCGCATCCCAAGAGAACGAATAATATGTCACTTCGTGCACATTTATCTAATTATTTCGCATTTTTTTATCTATACATGTTAGATATACAATAGGTTCACCTTGTTTTATGGTCATCATATGCACACGAACTACGAATAATTAATAAGCATCACGAAAACAACAACCATCATTAAAATGAAAGCAAAATTTGTAATTATTACATTAAGTTTGAACTTTTTACTCTCATATTAATCTCGTTCCAACTAAATTATTACGATGAACCATAGATGACCTAAACATTTTCTAAAAGAGTAACAGTAGTTTTTATCTTTTACACGTACTACATTCCGATAGATAAGGAGAAATAAAACGATCGGATGGGTTCGATTCGTTCACTGTTCATATGCTCCATCAAAAAAGATATATTGTAAATAATGGACAACCACTTCCCTGTGGAGAAAAATGAATAAATACACTACTCCTATCATTTGATTGATCAAATGTACATGAATGGAAAAGTTTAATAGGGCCATTGAACGGCAACAGCAGTTGAAATGTGTCGAATCCTATGCATGTGACCGACAATGAGTACACGTTGTTGAGACCAAACGATTGTGCACATGTGTGAGAAAAACTATTAAAACAAATTATGCTAAAAGAATAACAGAAAAGAATAAGAAACAGATGAAAGACTCATAAAAAAAACGGCATTTCATAAAACATCTAAACATTGACAAACAATTGCATTTCATTCTTACATATAAATGCTATTCTAAAAAGAGCTCTACTGAAACACAAATCTATTAGTGATATTCTATAATAACCCATTAGTGTTGTGTTTAACAATAGTACATTTTTATTTTTATGGAAGTCATTTTGCTTCTTTTATTTTTCCTCACTGTTTACTTTTTATTGTACACATTTATGTATCTTACAAAACTTTGTCTACATAATGCACACCGTAATTAGAAAAAATACCATAATTACATTACATTTTTCGCATGAATACAGGTAATATATAGATGTATCGATAATGTGTAGAGATACGTCTCAAACTTAGACATAATATATGGGGGGATAAATACTGCAATGTAATGCATAGAAATATCGATTATCATAAGAATACACTAGATTGTAGGTTATTTGTAAAAGCAATTAGTGTTTCAAGATCAATCTTTTCAAAAAGAAAAATAGAACATTGTAGTTGCATAGTGGAAAAAAGAACTTTTTTCATGATTGATAAATATTTCGTCTATTTTACTCTTAGGACATACTTGTTCACATAGTTACGCGTTAGTTTTTTGTCCTTTTTTGACAAAGTGGATGGTACAACAATATAAGATTCAACAGCAAGTTCTCTACATAAAACATAATGAACTTATTGATATATTTTGAAAATTTGACTATTCTATCGACGAGTAAATATTAGTAGATAAGATTTTATTCATTTGTAACTATTATTTTATCTTAAATATTATACGTATTCTGATATGAACAGAAAATAGCAGATACGGACCGGCTTCAGAGTCTTTGATACAATTCTTCCCCTAGCATAGTTACATATTCATACATATATTTGAAAAAATTCTATCCTTCCATAATGCCTTGTGTATACACTTCATCGATCCAAACAAATGCAGTAAATAATACATATCGATGACCAAATGATCAAATCAGAACAATTGTCGGTTCCATCGATGTCATCAAATTCTCATTAAATCGAATACTTTGTTTACCATCAAGTATTTCATGTTTTCTTGTATTTATGGTCGAATTGATTTCATGCGGAAGTTGTCAAAGTGTAACAACTTCAAAGTCATTTGTATTTTTGCTTCCATGATTTGATCTGCTTGTTATATGTCAGTATAAGAGAAAACATTGAGTTGTCTTCATCTCATTCGAAATGTCAAGTGATCGATGATAAGATCAACTCTGTTAGTCATGATCATCTTCACAAAATACTTCTATACTATGCATATAGTCGATGGATGTGTTTTACAGAAGTATTTCTTCGTATTTTATGTTCGTTGCCTAGGAGCATGTATCCAATGTCAAAAGGAAGAAAGTGTATTTATATGTGATCTAAATGTGGACCTTCGTAGAATAATAATAATAAGATGAGTAATCGTTCTTAGGGGAGAAAAAGAAAATACGAGAGAGAAGAAGACACATTGTCTTTGACTCAAACATAAGAAAGACATTGATTGGTCGAATAGAAACATTTCTTTTCTCGACTTGCCAATGATTGGAAAGTATTCATAAAGAAAAAAGCTAGTGGAGAAGAATCAATAATAAGAAAAATTATATTCTTCCGCAAGAACCAAGAATCATTTCAATTGTCATATCCATCTATTTTATTAATATAGCCATTTGAAGTTATTTTTATTGATTCAAGCGTGTGTGTGTGTGTGTCTATGCGTATGTGTGCGTATGCGTGAATTTTTTTTATGGGCTATATTCTCACTTAATTTGTTTGGTTTTAAAAACAAACAATGAATAACTATTTTGGCTTATCATCAACAATTAATAACAATAATAATCAATCAATGTACGATACAGATTACAATCGTGGAAATTTTCGATTACTTGCAAAAGATTCTATACGTATGAATGCCTATTCAAATTTGAATATGATACCAACAGAAACATCTCATTATCACCAGTATCATCTTGAACAACATCCATCGACGCATGATTATTATCTAGCATCCACGAATGGGACACCATCATGGAAACAAACTGAATCTATGTCATCATCAGTTAACTATATGTTACCATCATCATCATCAGCGTTTCCAATGTCAGTTACAAATCCAATGTTGCATTATGCACATTCATGGATGAGACCAGGTATTATTAATATAGCTTCATGAAGAGAAGAGAAAGAAAATGATTTATAGATAACGTATGGAATATTTGACGTAAATGTAACACATAGAAAATGATTAACTCCCGTATTATGATATTGTTTTTTTTTTATGATTATTGCACACAGTAATTAGTTTTTCTCTTAACTTTTGTTCTCATTAGAACTTAATTTTGAACACAAGCGTACTCGACAAACTTATACTCGTCATCAAACAATTGAGTTAGAAAGAGAATTTCGTGGCACCAAGTAAGGAGGAAGTGTTTTTTTTTCTCTTCTTGATGAACTTGTGAATCTTTTAACTATCATACAGATATTTAACACGTCGTCGACGAATTGAAATCGCTCATAGTCTTTCATTAACTGAACGGCAGATAAAAGTAATTCTATTTTCATAATTAAAAATAAAAGTGTTCGTTCTTTTGTTTTTATCTAGATTTGGTTTCAAAATCGGTAGGAACAAAAATTAAAGTTTTTGTTTGCATCGTCTCTTTACTTGTTTATTTGTTTTTGCACTAGACGAATGAAATGGAAAAAAGAAAATAACTTCAAATCACTTAATGATCCCCATGTTAAACTTGAAGCTAATGCAACAAGTCATAATCGTAATCATGATTCGTGTCAACTGTCAACCAATAATACATCATGGCCACCGATATCAAATATTAAAAAAGAAAAGAATCATCCCTTCAATATCAATGAAAATAATGATTAAATATTTACATGTCTAGATGAAGGCATTTGACTACTAGTCGATCGTTATATACATGCATCTAGTTTTCTTTTTCTTTGTGTGTCTTGTTTTTCCTTTGGGATATATTTACAAAAGAAAAAAAATATATATATATGAATTAATTCATAGTAAATCATGGACATTGGTTACTTTGAAATTTTCAAGTGAGCTTAATATTTAACTCTAATGCATAGATTTAGAGAATCATGTAGAATGCATAAAGATCAGTTTTTCCAGAAATTATACTTTACTGTTTGTTTGTAGGATTCTCTACACGACTAGTGTACGATTAAAGAAAATTTAGTGAAGAAGAATGCAGTTAAATTTCTAGATCTAAAGCTATATTTCATGCAAACATGTATTAGAGAAATTCCTAAACAAAAAAGAATCGTCTCCAATAATGATTTCGTAGCTGTGTCGAGATAAACACTTTTCATTCGTTATTCATTTTTGAATCGAAAAACTTAATTTAGAAAACTTTCCTTAACAAATACTTCCATACTAAGACTCATAGATTTTTCTTATGTTAATTGATAGTTTCCGGAAAAGAAATGGTATATCAATTTCAAAACAATGCGCCTATCGAAACATAAAAATTTCAACATTTTGTACAAAGAAGAAGAAAATTTGTCTTTTCTAAATCGAACAAAGGTACCATACGATTATTGTTTACACTACTTTTGATAGTTTGGTTGAAAAATTGATGTTTGGAGTATTGCTTGTGATTTCAACGGTAAGCTCAAATCAAAAAAAAAGAGAATATATCTTATGATAATAAGTACATTTTTTGAAATCTCAATACTAGAACTATCAACTCTTCGATTCTGTCTAACTTTAAAAAAATATAATTTATTACGAATAGACTAATTCTTCAGTGACATGTATTACTTGTAGAAATATGCATGGGCTAGAATCTAATGGCATATTGTGAAATTCTAAAAAAAAATTTTATTTTGGCACAAAGATATCTACACTTCGTGGCAATGGCGACGTTTTCATTTTATGAAGAACATAAAAGGCTTAAGCTATAAGCATGCACGAGACTGATTCGTGTCGAATAGAATACTTAAAGTGAATTCAGCGTGTATTTTGTGAAAACAAATAAATATTTAAACAAACTTTCTTATCAACAAGAAATCAGAATCGAGTAAAACCATCAAATGAATCTATTGATGAAAGTATAAGTTGTGTTACTAATCAAAAAGAACTAATACTTTATCTTAACCCGAGATGAATTCTTGTTGTAGCTTAATTATGGCAGTGAAGCGCATGTGATGAAAAATAGTTTTCGGACAATTAGTATTTGCGATAGAAAATATAACGTTGTATACCGATTCTCTTTTCTATTACTCTTACGATTAACAATGCAACCAAATTCGAGTAATCGATGATAACAAACATAGTTTGTCGTATCCTGTATTTGATATTAGGAATAATCATAACATACACTATAATAAGAAGGGAATTAGTTATAAGTACGGATGAGACCTTATTACTGCGAAAAATCTATTAATATTATTAAAAATTTGATTTATTTTGAAATGAAGATAAACCACAAAATGTATTCAAAATGTAAATGTTATGAAATCTTTGATTTTCATTAATTTTAGTTTATTAAGAATCATGAAGAGAAGTCGGGAGAGTTTTCAACGGTGTGTCAAACAGTATTATAGCAACAGTTAACACACTAGTACGTTCATACTTTATGAACTTTAAATCTTACACATTGTCACACTTGCATGTACTGAATAATGAATGGCAATACTTTGGATAGTCTATCAGTCAGAGATTAAGTTTATTTAGATTTTTAGTGAAACAAAATGTAATTGATTTCTTTCCTGTCAATGTATGGGTTCGATTTAATTCCAGCACTAAAAAAAGTTATTTTTTTTTTGTTCTAACAGTTCATACTCTTTGTCTGGATGGCGTGACATGTTTATTGTTTTTTAAGTGTTTAATAAATTACATACTCATTTTAAGAGTAAATAGTATCTCGCAAATGTTTTATGATAGAAAAAGCATCTAAAAAATTCAATCCAGAGACTTGAACGTTCTGTGTTTTGATATAATATTCATGATCTTTTAAAATTTTACCGCAAGCGCAGCATTTTCTGAAAAACAAATTGTAAGAGTTTTGTATCATTTGTCCAGATGAGTTTTTGATCATGTAACGAGCTAGAGGGTCGTAGAGAATCGCCTACGAGCGTCGAGAACAATTCAAAAATAAGATACCAATTAATTTGTTTCTTTTCGTTCACAAACTACTTTAGATCGCAAGCGAACTCCTAGTACGGTTCATATTGACAAACCAAGTTCACTCAGACATGCGGTGAACTTTCTATAGGTTTAACTCACTTAATAAATTATTCCATTAAACATCGTCTCATGTAAAATGATGCTTATTGAGTTTTGAAAGCTTACAATATATTGTGTTTGACTCAGAAAACGATTCATATCATTACATATTCTTTTAATTATTATTTCCAGAGTTAGGACTAATCGAACTCAAGATGGCAGTGTACATTTGTTTCCATGTCCATTGGCAATTATCATAGCGATATAAAAATTTAATGTAAAAACATCGTGCAAAATAATCAGCATTCCCGGCCAGTCCCAATGAGCAAAACTTGAGCGAAGCATAAAGAATCTCTTGATCCCTGTCAGTCCAGTCACTTTTGATTGATTGAATTCTAATTAAATTTTGTACAAATTCTGCATCAAACGACGCTTTTTTCAGTAGAATTTAATGAAATAAGAATAAACGAAAGTGAAACTTTCCTATATGATATCTTTGGTTCTGTTACGAAGATAAATAATAATTTTGAAGATATGTATTTTTCTCAGGAGACTCACACGTTTAATAAAATCACGTTTCTTCAAAACTAAGTCGGTCGATTGTCAATCACGAAAATTCGTAGAACGATGAGTGAAATATTAAATCGAATCATTTTGCAAACGAGTGTATTCAATAGAGTCGCTGTTTCATTGCTAAACATACTATTGGATTGATGAAATCAGTCGTACGAACTTGTCGGAATTTGAATTTTCTTGAATATTTAATATTTATTCATAGATCGTCGATGAAAACAACAATTCATATTTGATGAATTTCACTCGAATTAAAGATAGGATTGTATCATAATAAGTGATCACTTGGAGACGCATTCTATTGCCATCGAATATTCCGCCTCACTCCACCAGAATAAAGTGGCATGCCATTATACAGTGTCTTGGCACATCGTTACTTTTTCCATGACCTTCTTATTAGGGTAACACCTTCTAATATGTCTTAAACTCAGAATGTCCCGTGTTTCAACAAATTTCATTTTAATTCTCTTTTTTTGCCATATCGAGCAGTCTTTTGTTTTGTAGACTTGCACTTTTGGAGGTCGAGAAAATAATCCACATTCTTTTATTTTTTGTTTAGTATGTAATATCTGGCGAGAGTGTTCGAATTTTGCGAATTACAGATGTATTAGAAGGATATGGTCTTCTGATTAAAAGCATTTGATCTTTTATCTGAACATTGTCTCA
Source organism: Rotaria macrura (assembly GCA_900239685.1). Taxonomy (NCBI): domain Eukaryota; kingdom Metazoa; phylum Rotifera; class Eurotatoria; order Philodinida; family Philodinidae; genus Rotaria; species Rotaria macrura. The sequence goes on from OENT01000046.1 coordinate 237,333, forward strand.
TACAGAGGGTGAGAGTTCTGTCGAGACAAGGAAGAGAATAGTTGAAATAGATACGCTCGAACGCCATGCGGAAGGTATTGAAAGAATGAATATCAGTATATCACAATAAAGTGAGAGATATAAAGTGGAGTGAGTAGAAGTACAAATACACAACAAGCATCTAGACAACATCAGTGGCGGATATCCCATCACAGGAGTGCGGAGGGAGGACGAGAGGTGCAGATGAATTTCTTTAGTTCTAAATTACACAAACGATTGAACCTGTGTACAGTACTCGAAGCTAATCAGAAAAAAGAAAACACCGCTATTTAACTCATTAACAAACCTGATCTTTATAAAAACCTGATACAGATTGCATTACTTAGATTTATCATATGATATATGAAAGTAGAAGGGAGGAGAGTATGATGACTTAGAAATAGGATTCCTCACCTCTGTATGTGTTTCAATTCGATTGCCTTTTTTTAAAATGTATAGTTTCATAACTATATCTCTCGGATTCAATCCTGAATACGATTGAAAAATATATTAGTAGAGCAACTGTTGAAGCTGTATGAAGTAGAAATGTAATCTTAAATTCAACGATCAGATTAATTCTATTGATCTAATCAATTTGACCTAAAATTATATGATTGAAATAAAAATGCGTTAAGAAATTCTTTCTTTCGCAATCTATGATCGTATATTGGTACTATAAAATGTTATGAATCAGTTTAGATTCAAGCGAAGGTATGAAATTCTGTCTTTTTATTATTGTTTAGTCTTAATATTAATCTTGATAGCGTCTATAATCATCATTAGTTTAAGAGATTTTAGTCAGAAAAGTACGAATTACATTGATTAATTTACACGTTTATTAAGTGCATTTTCAACCGTCGTTTAGTTTGTAATTCTCTTAATCCCGTAGAGGCAGATTTTCTTAATAGATATAATTTCAATCCTTATCAAACTGACAAGAAACAAGTGACATTTTTTATAACCGAGATTCACCTTTGTAAGAATTATATCTGCTGCCATTCCTATTTCGGATTCATTCCAAGTACAAAGTTTTCGCATAATCTCTAGTATTTTTTTACATATTAATGACTTGTGCAAATGATTATCTTACGTGTAGTTCAAGTAACCAACAATGACAGAGGATTGATAAATACACACAGTTTTTTACTTTACTAAACGTAAAGAAAATTCGATTTTAAAATAGCGAGGGTATTAGTTTCTTCGATTTCAATAATGGTGTCATTAAAATAGTAATTGAATACATGAGAACTATTTATGTATTAACAGCATATAGAGGATCATGCTCATCAAAGGATATATATAAAGAGAGAGAGTAATAATCCATTAGTTGATAAAATTATTTTGCATTACTATTCTACACTCTCCTATTTTACATCCGAAGCACCAGAAATGCAAGTGAGTTTGGTTCTGCAACATAGCACTATATACTGTATAATTTGATGTTTGATATTTTTTTGACAAATAGAATTTCGCCATAGTTTCAATTGTCCTTATTCTATTCATGCATATTCATTATCTATGTGGTGTTTCATCAACTAGACTCAATGCACATGTTGAAAGATCCAAAAGATCAGATGATTCTTTACTTCCAAGTGACACATTTTCATTAGTTACCGATGAAAAATTACTCAAGTTAAAACAACTTGCCGATCATACTCATGGCTTGAAATTATACGAATTGTATCATACTGTTGATTATTATGTTCAAACTGCTCGAAAAAACAATGAATATATTCTATGGAAATATGATATCGACGAAGAAAGCCTGATTCTTGCATTGAGACAAAATTTACATGGAATTCTCTACTACGGTTAAAACTTGCGAGCAAGAATATCATAGATATGCCATTGTTTGTGTGTTTGAAGAAAAATCTACTATTGCTATTTGAAGAAGAACAAGGAAATAAAAAATTGAGTTTAATTTTTATATGAATGCAAAAAAAATCATTGATGGTAGAATGATTCTTTCTTATGCAAAAGAATATAATAAACTAGTTCAAAAAAGTGACAAATAGAGGAACGGGTTCATGGTTCTTGCATAATTAATTTCTAACCAATGATAACGGTATTTTCATCTTTGAATACATATTGGGGAACATCAAGGTTGAGTGGTGCTGGACCTTTACGTATACGTCCTGAACCATCATAATGTGAGCCATGACATGGACAATAATAACCTCCGTAGTCACCAGCATTTGCAATTGGAATACAACCTTAGAACAGAAGAGTGACAACGTATAGTGAATTATATTCTATGTGCTTTCACTCATGGATGAATCATACCAAGATGAGTACAAATACCAATGACAATAAGCCATTCAGGTTTTTGTACGCGTTGCGCATCTTCTTGTGGATCACGTAATAGACTAACATTGACACCTTGTTCTCGTGCTATTTCTTGTGCTGTTCGATGACGAACAAATATTGGTTTGTTACGCCATTCAAATACAGCACTTTTTCCTTCGGCAACAGCTGAAAGATTGATTTCTACTTTGGCAAGAGACATAACATCTTTAGCTGGACCAACAAAAGAAACTATATCTCGAACAATATATTTAGCCATATAAGCTGATGTTATAGCCATACCTTGAAAAATAAAAATGAAAGAATTAAAACAAAATATCTAAATGCAGAAGATCGGACAGTCGAGTTTTATTACTACGAGTTTCCTAAAATTATGTTTTTGTCCTAAGGATTTATAAGGTTGGGAATGGTTCTCGTAGTCGTGAAGAATATTTGAATGAAGTCAACAGATGGCGATGTAAGGTGTAGAAAAACGAAGGGCAAAAGTAAGAAAACAAATTTTCTATAATTCTACAGATTTTTGATAGTTGTTTAATATAGATATCTGATTTCAAGACTTTCTTATATCTACAATTCCGATTCGTATTATCCTAAATCTGTAAAATTATTGTATGGAATAATTGGAATTGTCGTTTGGTTTATGTAGAATTGTAACAATAATATAAAATATGAAGTCTGTGACGAACTCAAACTAGACTTACCAACTGGAGCTAAATATGAGTATGGCGCAGTGGCATCACCAGCTTCACGATATGATTTCGATGCGTCGAGACGTGCTTTACGACGATAATGATCGAAGCTTGGTACTTGAATATCAGTATGCGCATGACGCACACTAAGAGCAGCTTAAGACGACAAGAAAAGGAAAGTAACTTTATTGTTTCCAGAAAACAAAAGTCGAAGAGAAATATTTTACATGTGAGACCACTAGTAATTGAAGCATTTCCACGTAATAAAAGTTTACTCATTGAAACAATTGTTTTTGGAGTTGATGCTTTTGGTACAGGAATATGTTCATGCTCAGCATCATGATGATCATCTTCAACTTTCATCGGTACTGGTCTAGCCATCTGCCGAATGAAACTTGTTGTCACTTGAGTGATACGTTTGTTGCACATTTGCATGGCCATATCTGAAATACATTTAAACAATGAGATCAGTTCGCGCCTATTATATCTAGAAATCAAGAATATGTCGTTGCACTGTAAACCAGTTTATCTTATCGTATATGTTTGTATGGGTATATTCATTTTTTGTTTTGAATTATTCTACCGTTGGATAAATCAAACATATGACATACGTATTCGTATATGTCCAACTGTATTCTATATAGAATTTAAACAATTGTCTAAAGTTCAATCGTCAAATTGGTTAGAACATAAAATTCATAATTTGATTGAAGTACTTTATTCAATCAATGATCCATGTTCAAGTAAAGAGCTAAAATTAAACTTCCATTCAATATTCATTTATCTTCGATATTTATGGCTAAGTATCATCAGTGTTTATTCTTGTCTGGCGATAAAATATGCTATGAAGTTCGAAAAAATTGAAATAAAATTATAAAAATATTTCTTCTGGTCAAAATGAAACCAGAAATTTAATGTTTTCGATGTGTCGTAGTCGTAAGGAAACAAAATAGTTTTATCTATAAACAAACAAATATTAATTAGAAAAATATGTTTCACTATTTGAGCTTTTCTACCAATGCGTAAAAATGATTTCGTCATTATTTTCTCTAGTCTGAATTTCAACTTTAACAGATGTTTTTCATAGGCTGAAAGAATTTTTTCGGAATAGCCTATTAGAAAAATAGATTCGACATGACTGAATCGTTCGTGTTACAGGTCCATTTAGCAAAATCGTATTATGGCGCCATTTTATTATAACTACAGCAGTAAATGATAAATGCCATGTACCGTAAACAAAGTGTAGATGAAATAGATCATTCAAAATTATTCGGGCTTCATGATTTCCTTCAAGTAAATTTGATTTATTACATGTATTCTATGTTTTCGTTTGACCAATGAATTTAGGAAACTGCCCTTGTTCATCTATTCTAGGTAATAGAAACAATAGAATGGTTTTTGTAATCGAAAAATATATTCTTACAAGCTAAAGAACAATTTCTTTTTCTGTATTGTTGCTTCCGTATTAACTTGTGTAATATTTGTTAACTTTGCAAACTAACCATGTAAAATAGGACTAGTGGATAAATAATAACGTCTATGAAAAATATGGAATGCAATGTATATTGGAATTTGACTAGATGACTATAGAAACGTGTTCATAGTGTGGATGAGAAAGAAGTTGAAATGTATTTTCGACAAACTCAACGAATCCTGTACTTAGAAACTTGCATGAGCATATTGGCTAGAATCACCATTGAAACAAAACTGAAGTCCTCAATTGTTATACATTCCAGATGCTATTATACCCGTATGGTTAATAGCGTCATCTACCGACAGCGTTGTATTTGAAGAGAAATCTATAGTGCAGTAAAATTAAGTCTATCAAATTTAATATCTAGAATAGATATTTGTTCATATTATTTTCATATTTAACTCAAATCTATCAGTCGTCGATAGTATTTTTCGGAATCACCACTCAATAGAATTTCGGTAGCTTTATGAGTAGCCATTGATGTTCAAAGTCAAAGAGCAACAATCAATTGTTATTGTCAAAGATGTATTCTTTTGTCGACAGTGTCATATTCTAAAATTTAATTAGATGAAATTCATCCCTAGTGCTTGAAATGAACATCATCATGATTGCTCCTAATCAGTCAAAAGCATTTTAATCTTGTCTTTCTAACGGCAACAAGCAATTACGAAGAAAACTTAATTGACTTTCACGCTCAAGTAGTAATATTTTTGTTTATAATTCGCAAACTAACTCCTACATTCGTAATTTTGAGATGTAAAACTCTTGATAGTCATTTTCAAGAGAGCCTTCAAAAATAAAGTAATGCGTAGTAGTGATTGAATAGAATATCATATTAGTCGATCGTTTTAATGAGTTTCTCATGTTCACTTGCAACTAACTATCTAAAGTAAGTCCATCGGTCAATAACGATCAGGATATGATGAGTTCAAACACTTGAATATTTATCGTTATCAGTCTTATGAATATCGTGTAGTCAACAAATGCAGACATAATACACTGATCATGTTTTATAATATGAAACTCTACTGATAAACAATATACGTACAATGCAAGTTATACTACCATAACCGCCAATTGATTCATTCACGATTATAATGCATATTATTGCTGTTTTTTTCAAGTTGAAAAATGGCTCAATGTAGACTGTAGAAAAAATTATAAATGAAAAGTCTGAAATTCGCATTTCTGTCAAACTATACTTTCATCTACTTGGTTTTAAAGTCGAAATTCCTGAAAACTGAAAAGAAGAGAAACCTTAATTTTTCAAATTCACAATTGTTTAATCTGAGAAGTTTTATCCATTTCTCCATGTGACGATTCTTGTTACCAATAAATCACATGAGACAAACTTCTATGACTAAATGTTTACTAGATACGTTAAAAAGCAATTGATTTTATTGGTTCCAAAATTAAAGTTCTCTAAAACTGAAAATTCGGCATAGCAATGCTGATTTTCAGCTTGATTTTATTTTACGTGTCGACTTCCCAATTCGATTTTCCTAGTTCATCATTATTTTTTTTCGAGCCTTGTTGGGAATTATTAGGTTTCGGCGAAGGTTTATTAGGCAAATCATGATCATTGGATTGTTTATTGCTTTCAAGTGAAGTGGCCGATTGCTTTTTTATCTGTTTTTGAACTTTCGAATCGTATTGAGGGCCACATGCATTGTTCGAGTTAGAATTAGAAGAGTTTGCTGAAACCGTAACCTTAGGCATCGATTCTGCTGCATTTTTTCTGCTTGAATGCCGATCCGTTGAATGAACTTGCATAGACGAGGATTCTTTTTGTGCACTGTCATCCAAGGCGATTGTCTTTCCTTCGTGGTAAAGCCAGTCACTGATGTCTCGAATCAAATCTTTAGCATAAAGTTTACTAAGCCATTCTTCAGGAATAGAATTCAGACCAAAAAAAGCTCCCGCTAACTGACCATAAATGGCAGCTGTTGTGTCCGTATCGTCTCCAAGATTGACCGAAGCAAGAGCACCATCTTGGAATGATTCTTTATGTTTCCAAAAAGCCCATAAAGCAGCTTCAAGCGCACTTATTACATAACCTTTACCACGAATACCTGTATCATAACCATCTATTTTCTGATATGAACCATTAGCTACAACTAGTACTTCTTCATGAAGATCTTTCGAGCCAAACCAATGTCTATGACTAGCATAAAATGATTTGTCAATCAAAGCCTCCAACGATTCACCCCTCACGGCAGCAACGATGAGAGCTCCATAATAACGGCATGCATCAACAGCTCTTTCATCGCCATGAGTTAACCTTGCACTCTCACCGGAAAGTTGAACGGCCAAAAGAGGATCTCGAAAGAAGAAGAGTGGTACTGGAGTAAGACGCATGAGAGCTCCGTTTCCAGCTTTCCCTGGTTTACTACAGTTGACATCAAAATTAGGTAGTTTACTCCTGACCTCTTCGAACGAAAGTTTATCAACATCATTTTCTGTTCTTAACGAGAAAACTTTCATAACCTCTTTTTGACGTCGACCAAACTGCTCCAATGAAGTACGAGTTGTACTACCAATATCAAAGCAATGTCCTGTAGATGAAAGATAACCGTGTTTGTGCCACCATTTATAGCGAACCAGTTGATCATACGGATCATACTTTTGCCTTGTAAGTAAAGAAGAGGCTAGACATAATGCCATTGAAGTATCATCGGTCCATTGTCCTGCTTTCAAGCCCCACGTACCTCCAGATTGAAGTTTTTTAACAGGATTCTCTACAAGATATTGATGAGGTCGAAATTCCACACTGGCTCCTAGGGCATCTCCCACGGCGAGACCTATCATAGATCCACGGATACGATTAAGCTCTGCGATTTCTTCTGGTTTCTGACATTCAGCTGGTTTATCAAGTCGAATTTGATGAGGAAGTACACGATCATGTGGTGACGGAAATTTCATAATTTGAAAATGGTTTCACTAAAAGAACAATCTACAAGACAAGGGCAATAATTCAATATTGAGAGAAAGTTTGAAATTTAGAATGGAAAATCATAAAAAACACAATTAAATATATGAATGGCAACTATCTTAAATGTTACAATTAAAAAAGAGTGGTAGGTCAATGTTGGTAGAGCGAACAGTTTTAAGAAGTACTTTAGTACTCCTCTGAATATATATTTCAGTTATTTTCAACGTACCTATATTGATCTATTTCCCTATTGCGTTTCCTATGTCAATCAATGTTGCCTTCTCTCTATCGTTGTTTTCTGTGCTCATCTCCTTCTCTATTATTCCTCTTAGATAAACAGGTGTTGTATGTCAAGTAGGAACACTCTGGACGTATGAAATAGTTCATTGAACAATTATTACCGATACGAGGCGGTAAGTTACTAAATCCAATTTATTATAATAATATTTCTCATTACTTTCACATTAATCGTTTCATACAGGACTGCAGCTTCTGTTTTTATACTACAAGAAAGAGAATTGATTTATGCGTATATACAAGTCAAATTTTTTTTCCAAATTACCCTAACAATGAAGTTACCAGTGATATAAAATTAGATAACTTTAAACGTTTGCGTCATCTGTTGTATTAATAAAGCGAACGCATCGATCAATTTTAGTGTGAGAAGAATTTTTCTAGAATTTTCACCGACGTCCCTTTTTTTATTAATTTCAATATAGACCATTGATTAATACATATTTTTTCTTTGAACTATGGAAAAATTCAAATAGGTCTTCGAGTGACTTGTCAAGGAAGAAAACACAAATATGCTTATAAACGTATTAGATATATCCTATGTCATAGAAGTTTTCTGTGTTAATCATTTTGTTAAAACAAGTTCACGAAATCTCGATAGTTGAGAAAAAGTATGCAGCGTAAAAACACTGAAGCAAATAGATTCTTCATAACTAATATCTGCTTTTCAGAATATCATAGCTAGTCTACCTAGGAGAATCCTTCCGACAATCAGATGCGATCGGATCGAATAGAAACTCGATCGGATTCTACATGAATTCCTATAAAACCGAGTGAATTCTTTCGGATTCATTTAACTGAATACCTTGACACATTTCAGGATCAAAAAAGGCTTCAGTAAAATGATGAGCACCAAAATATCTTTTAAGTTGAAACATTTGCTTAAAGATTTGTTGGGAGAGGGATATACTGTAGTTCCGTACAGATAAAATCTTCAGTGCACGATCATTTCACATCGAACGCATTAAAATATCATCGGTAAGTTCTTTACTCCGTTGAAATATTGTTGTAAGCATTATTTTATAATAACAAATAATGCACGTGGATATTTTATAATAGTGTTGTTTTCAAGAAGTAGATAGCATTGAAACATTTGAATTCACTATGTGACACTATTAAAAATGACAATCCAATTGCCTACGAAAAGAGAAAAACAAAATTCCTATTGTTGTTCTTTAACAGAAGAAAATCCTTACTTATGTTCTTCCAAAGGAGCGAGTGTGAGAAATACAGCTCTCAACTAGCTACCTTTTAGTTGCTTAGTTACTACCGTAAATAATTTTTCTCGCATTCTATGAATGAATCATTGTTTCAGTCAACTACAATTTTCAGCTCATGACTCATGAGGTTGAATTAAAAAATGACTCTCTAAATTCGTTTTCATAGGAGGATGTGGATGTAATGAAATATGATCATAACCATTAAAACCGGAATAAATCAATGAATTTCATAGAAAGAATAGAATTCCGATAGCTCATCTTTTGTTAGCAAAGGTAAAAAAATATGAGGATAAAGAGCCTTCGTTCTCTCACTCAGCCTGATGTTGATGTAGTTACGTGAGGGGAAAGGGAGAAAGTACATTGGTTGCACGTGAGGATTGGTTAGGTAATGTGCTTTTCGATATTAGTATAATACAGTCACACACTAAGTTATATTGAAAAATTAAATACTTAGCTTAATTTTCATTCTCTTTTGCACTCTACCAGCCAACTTTAACAATAAGTTAACTACATTTAACACATGAAAGTAATATTTATTTTAATATTTCTGAGATTCGTCAAATGGATCTCATGCAATTGTTAAGTTGCTTATCAGTGTTCAAGAAATGAAGATATCTGTGTTTTTAGTGGTTCGATGGCCACATATTTTAAGAATTCTGCGCCAACTCTGCTCAGCTTCGATACATTAATGCATCGAATACGTTAACAGATATAACTAATGGTGAATAAAATCGATCATCTTTTTCAAAATCTCTCTACATAGATTTATTTTCTAATTGTGCACTATCGATCTGTCTCTCTTCTTCTCTTATTTAGTGATTTAGTCTTATTCATCCATGTATGTCTTCCTCACGTTATAAACACTATATGCATACACATTTGTTTACAAAATTGACTTTCGTTTTCTTTTCATAGGCTATGCAATCAATAGGAGTTCGAAAAGCTGTCAACTCCAACTCCATTTCGACTCTGTTGTTAAAAGTATCAACTTCGGAGTTGGAATGGCCCATCACTGCGAATGACACATGGCATGGTATCAAACTTTGGGATGGCTGGAAATCTCTTTGACGTCTCATATCGAGTTCTGATTCTGATGAGCTTGAAAACGTTTTGAAGGGTTCCCAACATGCACTTGTGAGAAAGTATCCTGTAAATGTTTTCGTTTTTCGTAGGCTCTGATAACCCATCTTCGGAAACTCTTGAACCAATTTCACAGAGTAACAAAATCGGACATCTTGATTGGACTTTCTAGGAAACGGATTTGTTTTTTGAAAATTCGAAATTTACAAGAGTTTCGATTTTAAGAACAAATTTTATGCTTTTTTTAAACGATTTTAAGACAATAGAAGAAGTTTAAAATAAGGATTTCTGCACCCTCATTTAAACTGTTAAAATCATGTGAAAATAATCAGCAATTGCTCTTGAATTACTTTTTCATATATCCTTCAAGGATTCATGATTCAAAATGCTTTGTGATTTTATTGTAAGCAGATTTGAAACTGAAAACCGGTGTGAATCTTTTTGAAGGATTTACTGTTAAATGAATAGGAGTAGAATCACGCAGGTATTGAAGAAAACCACTTATTAATCAAAAGGGTGTGTGAGTGTTATTGAATCAAATATTCCCACACACCGCCGGACTCATCCTCACCAGACAATATAGCCACACTTCACTTTTCTTTTTAACAGTTGTATATTGTTTTGACATATCTACGTTTCGTTGTGTTATATACGTGAAGTTGTATAATTCGAATACATGAACAAATATTGTCAAGTCAAATGTTGACTACTAATCAACGTTTTGATTCTATTACTCATTTCTTGTTGACAATAGATATCTGACATGGTCACAAGACGGTTGCCTGATTCAAAAAATATTTTGCACAAAATCTGATCCAAGCGCAGTCTTTTTATTAGAAAAACGATTGAAGTGGCAATATTTTTATTGAAGTTTAACCTAATTATTTGTTGTTCAATCGATTAATCATTGTTACTAGATCAACACTGTTGTATTCCATTCAAATTTATTTTTCTAATGCTTTTTTTTCAAGAAATTTCCATATCAGAAGGTTTTCTTACTCAGCTCAAGAAGTTTTAGTGGATAAAAAAGTGTTTAAACAACGGAATCCAATCAACATTGTTCTTTCAATCTGCAGATAAGACTTCAGTTCTGTTGAAAAATAGCTATCTTTCGTTTAGTAGACACGATGAATAAACAATTATTTTCCATAAGAAATTCGCTCTCAGGAAAACAACAAACGCAAAATAGAAGCTAATCAGATTCCTTATCTTGATTTCAAAAATTCTGAAATCTTTTAAGATTTTCAAGCCAGATTTTTGAGTAACACATAATTGTTATACAATTAAAATCACTTGACTTCTATTAAACTATTATTTCCAGTAAAAAACTTAGTATTGTGCAATATTTAATTTCTAGAAATGTAAGTTCAGATTAAAATTAATTCTTTCTTGATTAAAAAATTAATTGTAGTAGCGTAACTTTAATCAGATTTTCTCAACTAATGAACAGATTTCATTCGATTTGAATCGTTTTTAATCGATGGTTCCAAATAAAGCAATCATAAATCGATTTCAATCGATTCAATTTATTTCACACAAAACATTATTAAAATATCTTACAATTAAATCAAATCTGTCTGTTTGACTGAAAACTCTGATGAAAGGTAGGTTAAAATAGTGTGATTTAAATTAATTTTTACGTCAGACACAATCAATTTTAATCTGATCGTCAACCGTTTTCTAACATGGACAAATAAGTCTCAGAATATGTTGTTTTAAATGTTCGGTTCTATAGGTAAATGTAAGGAAAAATCTAGGCGATGAATACAAGATTAGAATTGGTAGGATTACATGAGCTCTCCTCATAGAAAGCCATCATTGCTTATTGCATGGAAATGAGACAGGAGTTTTATTTATTGCTATTTTAGTTTTGTATGTTGAAACAACGTATGTCAAAGATCGACCTAGTCTTACCAGTACTATTTGTCGTAGTAAGGGGTTCAGAACAAAATGAGTTTTTCAAGTGGAATTTTATGAAATGTATCTTTCATCGGTTTCATTATTGGAAAGGGTAGAGAATTGAATAATTTGATTGAAACAGTACTATTTCCATTCCCTTTCTAAACATAAGAAATCTATTCAAATTATATTATTTCTGGAGCTTGTACAACAGTTCTTTCTCTTTGGTACATGACGATGCTTAATTACATAGTAGCTTTGATTGTGAAATACTTTTGAAGAAACAGAAAGTATGGGTACGAAATTCGAAAACAATCACAAATCTATTTAAACGCCCTGTTTTAAGAGCAGTACAAGAAAAAAAGGACTGTCATACGATAGTCTGTGATAGATACACAACATGAGAGGAATATCACAAAAACAACAAATAAACAAAGACGGATAAGAAAATGTATCGAGATAAGGAGAATCGAAACTAACTTTATGATGCACCTCGTGTATGTTTTTCTCTTTTTAGTATGAACGATGTTGTAAAATGAATTTAAAAATTAAGACACTTTAATGGAAATTTTCAAAACAACAACGCCAATCTATTTTATTCGTATCGAATAAATAAAGATAATTACACTTTCCTATTTCTGAACTAAGATGTATCGAAAAATATAGTCATAACAAAACTACTGTTTTACTTGTATAGTCCGTATTGATGATAATTTAGTCATACATCTAGAGTCAGTAGTTTCAATGTTATTATGTTTCTTCGAACGGTACAAAATGATAAGTGTTTCTTCAACAAATGATTTCATCAAGTAACTTGCACACATACATAAGTGAGAAAGAATATAAACTGAAGAAAATGCTCTAGACCAATATGCAGTTGTACGATGACAGCAAATGTCAGATTGATACGTTTTAATAAATAATAGTACTTCAATGAAGACTTTAGTCTTCATCATGATTCATATAAAATTTGGTGAGACCAGTGAGATAATCATGACAATATTTACTTGTGATTATTTGTCATTCGTCATCTAAATAGATAACACATCGTAGTAACAGTATATTAATATCATTTCTCTTTTGAATAATGCATTCGTTTCTTGTTAACAATTGTTTTTCGTAAAATTTACTTCATTGAAATGGCAGATCGTTTAGTTGAACTCATTTTAAATCTTACTCTATGGACCGCTCAAGCAGTATGCCTTGTTTATGAAGTAAGCGAGAAGAGTAAATCAGAACGAGCTTCATCAAATCGTACTCATATGAAGAGCTCAATATCCAATCTATCACCGATCAGTCAATATCCTCGAGCAGTACTCATTTCATCGAGTACAATCGTTTTTGGTAACGATTGTGAACGTCTCGTTAATATAGCGTTCCAAACAAGTCAAAATTTTCCTTCTCTTATTAAAAATTGTGCTGATGTCAATCAATATTTATGTGAAGAACTTAAAAAACAATATCCTGATGAATGTTTTCAAATCATTATTGGTGAAAATCACGATTTTGGCTTTTCAGTTGAAGAGAATCAATACTTTGCAGAAATTGAACAAGAGCGTTATAGAGTATTGATTTTTGCAACAAAACGACATTCAGATACGAAATATGATACATATGATAAAAATAGTCAAATGATACTCAAGTGGCGTTAAATCAATCGAGATTTCTTAAATAATAATGTGCGTCTCTTTTTCCCATGTTTGAAACTGTTCCTATTTATCAGTAAAACACAACATTGTAGTAAATGTCAAAAAAAATATTATTAATACCATTGAAATATACTATATTCTATTTGATATTCTTTCAAATCAGATTCAGAGATTTTGGAAAGCAATTATATGCATAGCTTCTATTGATAAAAGATAAATTTTATCTTACACTTCATATGTCAAACAGCTATTTTCTTTATCGAGCTATCAAACGTTTGCTACTTATATGACTTTCAGTTTCAGTTGTATCAAAATTCATCTAGGTCAAATTTATTGGCAATGTATGAATATGTTAGTTTTGAACAGAACATTGAATAGAAGTACTTTGCGAAATGTAATCTCGCATTGCTGACATATATATGTAGAAAAATTAAATCCATCAGTGTCTACATGTATCGAACGTGAAAGGAAAGCACTTGATATGAACATCTTTGCATTCACTAATAAATGCGTACTTCTTACTAATATGATGTTTCGAATATGTGAATAATCATTGGTATTTTAGTTCATATGAGTTGAAAGCTATCTAACGAATTCAGAAAATCGTAGCACGTAACAAGATATTCAAACGGTTACTGAAGAAATCCTCGATTTATTTTTACATTAGATAGTAGTCTATATTCTACTGATATTCAACAAGATTGATATCCAGATATTTGCTATGCGATGACATTCGTCTATGAATATAGTTACTCGGAATACTAGTTTCTCAGGCTTTATTTAAACGGAAAATAAATTATTTGTTTCTTTACATAAAGAATATTAAATACGACGACTACATGAATAACGCATTGTTCTTGCCGGAGAATAATAACTTCTAATCATTAGTCGACGGCCACGCATGGTTCCGAAAGTAATCAGTTGCATTTATTTTTCAATACCCAACGATAATTAATGGTGCGTGTGTTTCTATATATTCAGTATTGTCGATCATTCGAAATTCTCGATTTTTATATTTTGAGCTCAAATATGTATCTCAGCGAACAAGTCGCACTACATACTTGAGAGTATAATGTATTCCATTGTTTGTCGAACATATTTTCAGAAGCACTAAATCAAGCTTAGTGACTATGGGTAAATGTGAAAGACAAAATATGCGAAACTATCGAACATTTACTTTTAGTATAGTCGATCAATAGAATTATTCCGTTGTCTAACAATTAAAGAATAATACTTTGAAATAATTTTTCTTGCAATCTATTCATGATCAAGATTTCTTGTAGTTTATTTTATTCTAGAGTAATGAAAATTTTTCATTGACACTAATAACAGCCAATCATCTTTACATCGTGCGATATAAAGTAATTAGTCATCAGCAGTGATCTACTGTACTGCGTCTAATCTAGATATTTGCTGGATAGTTTGAACTGACTTCATGATATTGATCTGGTGATCTTCAAAAATTTGTTCTTTCATTTTCTTGCAACGTACGATGAAATATTATAAATATCCAGATATCAGTATAAGAACGATTCAATCTTATAAGCAATCAAATCGATTCTGCTTATCATAGTGGTTTAGTTTTTCTCAAGCTGTTTTCTTTTCGAGTGATTACAGTTTTTGTTACTGATAAAATTGTCTGAACACAAAGTTTTATGAAATTCAAGCAACATCATCGATGACTGTCGAGTTTGAGTAAATCAAAAGATGAGTAACTACTTAGTTGCAAAATGTCGTTTTTGATTCATTACTTGGACAGAGTAATTGGTGTTTTTTTTTTATTTCTTTTTCATTCCGAAAATGATCTGATATTCGATAACTTGTAACCTTTTCAAAAGTTTTATTTAACATGTAAATTTAGGCATGCAAGTTGTAGAGAAAAAAAAACAAGTAATAACAGAAAATGATAACAACAAACAGAAAACAAGAAAAAAAAATAAACAACGAAATCTATGGTGTTTTTAGCTCTAAAGCCAAAATACAAAGCATGTGAAATGTTTTTTTCTTTTTTTTTAGCAAACACCAACACACAAGTAACTGCTGTTGCCTGAGACGACTAGATCAAAGAAACAAGAAAAGTAACGAAAACAAAAACCCACGACTGTTACATGCGCCCTTTAAAGTTTCTCTTTTTGCGTTTCTAAAGTGTTGTAATGATTGTCGTTTGATTAAATGGAACTTTTACATTTAAAGCTTCCTTTTTATTAGTTGACATTGGCGATAATAGAAGAGGATTGAGCAGATTTTTTATTGTATCACGTCGTTCACGTTCAGTTATTTGTTGAGATTTTCTTTGCTGTTCATTATTGTTATTGTTGCTGTTAGATATTAAACGTGTCTTGTATGTATTTAATAATTCAATATTTAATTGTGGAATCGTTTGATACAAAACAAGATCAAGTTCTGTTTGATACTGATTATGCCATAGTTCATACGTATGACCGATTAATGATATCAAATTTGTGTTAACACCTTCATTTTCATTATGTCGTTCGAGGCCTTTTAGTAAGCATTGAAAAAGAAATCTCGTATCAAGTAATGATGACGCATTGACAAGTTTATCGGTAATATCGGTATATAGTTTTGTTAATGGAAGAATAATTGGTAGAAAACGATTGATACAATAAGCATCAGGAAAAGTCAAACATTCGAATAACGTTTTGATAACATAAGTTAAAAGACGTAGAGCAACTGGTGAATCTAAATAAATAGTAACGAAAACATGAACTGCATAGTTAAGTTTGTACTTAATGTAACATTTTAAAGAGAACGTCAGATTTGAATCACTCTTACGCTTTAAGACAAAGACAACAAGTAAATGGAGAACATTCTACGATTTAAATATTCACTTTTAACAAATTTACCATAGCGCAAATATACGTACTCCATTTAATTTTATCGTCAAACCATGCAGCATCGAATGATTTCTATTTAGAATAAGCTCTGACTCATACAAACAATATGGATCTACTGTTGATATTCCCAAATCGTACTTTTTCGTAATTGAAGCTAATCTAACGTTTTATCGATTTACTTAGAGTAGACTCACGCCTAGCCAAGTTTAACGGGCTTGCTTTGGTCGTAAATGCTAACATAATGCAACCAATACCTCATGGTATGAGGCTTTACACTAGAGAAAACATTGGTTGATCGAAAAAGCAATCAATCGCCTCGTAGCAGAACACTTAAACCTGTATAATTAACAAAATTCGCAGATGAATTCGAACTTTTGTAAGACTTAATCTGTTCTGTTTTTAGCGTAACATTCGACAATCTAGAACAGGTTTAAATCAATTCAAGTCGAATAAATTCATCATGAACAGATCAAATATATTTGCTTTTAGAATATTTGACAACTCATTTAATTACTTCAACAAGTCAAATCTAATCTTATAGCTATTGAACAGTGTTTTTCTATCTCGATGACAGCAGCCAAGCCCTATTTAATAAATATCGAGAGATCATCTATCGTCACTGAACAGTTGGTATCATTGGTCTTTCCAAAGTTCTACATATATTTAATGTCAAGTTGTACTCTGTGCACTGATAATGTTTGCTCTAATTGACAACATCTTTCTACACGTGTTGTACATGCACAGAAAAACATCACAATAAATACAAAACTGCTTCGAAAAAGACACTATCTACGAGCTTATAAATGTATTTATGTATGGCAAGAAAAAAAAATTGAAAATCTTATCCATGCATTTGAATTCACATTTAGTAGGAGTATTCTATATTCACGACATGTAGTAATAGTCATCTCTTGAGATTTAATTCAGATCTAATATTCGATAAAATCATTGTTAAACATCAAAATTCATGTAATATTATTCGTTGAAAAAAGAAAAGGAAAATGTTTGAATAACCTACTTTGTTTCGATATTTTGATCATATAATTGAATACGTCACTGTAGTCCATTTTTTCTAACGTACCATTTAATAGTTTATTACTTATATTATAATTAGTTGATTGTTCATCCCATTCATCGATTTGATCTGTATCGCCACCGATACCATTCGTTTCTTCGCACATACTTTCACTATGACCGTGTCCGTTCATGATTTTATTTTTCTTTTTGTTAATTCCACTTGTCGTTGAATTGCCTTGTCCAGTACTTGTTGTTGTTTTGTAAATAAAATATCTTATAATATCAACAAAATCTCGTGTTAATAAAACGCAAATACATTCTTCAATAACTTCATCAGAACATTCATTCTGTTGATAACTAATTGTTGTTGTTAATAAACTATTCCACATGTTGGTTAAACGTTGTTGAATATAGGGTAGAAATATGTCAAGAAATGTAAGAAATAATTCGTTCATTATATCTTTATCGACTGTTGATAATGAACAATAATGTTCAACAAATGGTCGACAAAAATGTCGTAAAACAATACGTAGTCGAAACGATGGAAGCGTATTTAAATTTTCAAAAAGAACTTTTTGCAAAAATGATGTTATAAAATAATTATCATCGTTTAATTTCAAAGCATACAAATCAGTATCATGAGCAAAGTACATTCCATTTAGTTGATAACATATATCGAATAGACGATGAAGATAATCACGAAGTCGTTGATCATCAACAATAGTCCCACCAGATATTGATTGAAAACGAACAAAACTTACCGGAAGACTCGATGGGGTAGTACTAAATAAAATAAAAATAGTTTAAAGAACATTAGACAACGAAAATCAATGAAAATATATCGTACATGGATGTTATTGTTGCTTTAGCCATATTGTTACTTTCATATGTTCCTAAATATAATTGTTTTTCTGTTTCACTATATGTTAAATTTATTTTTAATGTATCATAAAATGGATTTATTTGTCGATCATATAGTTGATTACAAAATTGTGTCACTTTAAGTATATAATCGAATAAAATTGGTCGAAGACAAAGTGCAACTTTTGAATGTATCGTAGGATTCAATTGTTGCTCTTTGGAATAACGTATTAATAAACATAAACAATGTAAAGCAAGCATTAGATTTCGTCGTCGATATCGTATTATATTCATATCATTTGTACCATTGGAGCATAAATCAAGATATTGTATAAATGATACTAACGAATCGAATGACAACGATGTTGTGAATGTTTCATAAATAGGTTTAACAAGTTCATAGAATGCTTCAAATTGAGTTTCATCATTTGTATGAATTAATTTATAGTAGAGTAAGGTTTGAGCTGCATCAAGTAATTTCAATGTTGGACAAGATGATTCATCAATGGTTAGCGATAATGGAGTGTTAATTAGTCGAAATTCATCTTTATAAAGTTGACATATGAATGGAAATAGATCGGCATAATAATCAATAATTTTATGTGTAAAATTTTTACATAAATATAAGAATGCATTAGCTGCTTGAGTTTGCATTATTTCACATTCATTTATATTTGTAGCAGCTAAAAAAGAAAATCAAGAATTCTTTTATAGAAGAAAAAAGCGACTAACTAATATAGAATATAGTGTGAAAAACATCTGTGCTTCATAGGTGTCTCTATACGAAGAGGTCATAAACCACATGTTTTATCTCTAAAAGATCACACATGATTTGTAATAGTGATCGCTGATTAAGAAAACTCTCGATGTCTATACGAACGATCAATATGTCTCATGATAAAAACAGACGGAGCTATAGTATTGATTCAGAAGAAGTCAATCCAGCTGATTTCGAATATGTTTCATTAATCAGAGACGAGTTGTCGTATGAAAGAACTATGATGGAAAGATTTTTCGAGAAAGGTTAGATCTGCACGAACAAACGAGATGATTTCCAAGAAAAGTAATGTGATTTCAATTATTTCGTGTGTGTTCTTACTGATTGATTGTTGCTGATACAATTGAAATGTTGTTAACAGACGTTGAATAATTTGAATGGCTAATGATGGATCATGTTTTGTGATAAAGAACATCACGGAAAGTAAATTTAATACATGTCCATGTATATGTTCACTTAGATTCGGTGTAAATTGTAATAAAAATCTTAATGTACGTAAAAATTGTTCTGTCATTGTTGATGTCATTAAAAGTTGTTCCATCTTTGTCTGTGATTTAATCGTAGATGTTGATGAAGAAAATAATTCTTTACGAACAATAAATAGAACATGATCAATCAATAAATAATATGCTTCCCATTCAATAATCACATATATTGATGATAATGATGTTTGAATATGACTATCGGTTTTAGTCGGTGTACGTTGAACAAGTGATTCAAGAAATGCAAGTAAACTTTGAAGAATTGATTTTAAACATGACATATTCGTTTCGACAACAATTGAATGTTCTAGAATAAGTAACAAAACAAAAAGCAAATGTAATTTGCTATAATAAAATCAAGGTTTGTTCTGTATATCAATCTATAAATGAATTCAAATTGTTTCTATTATCTAACTAGCAAACATTGGATTTGATTATTGTTTCACGAGTAAAATTTTCAATATTTTAAACTCACGAAAAATATTCAATGATTTTAGTACAAGAGACATGAATGAGATGGATTTTATCTTTTATTCGTTGATGTTAACATCGAACTTCTCTGTAAAATCTATATTCGTAGAACTAAACTCACGTGACACATCCATAACTCGACCAGAAGATTGAATCAAAACGAATTTGTGTTCATGTATCAAAAACTAATCAAATAAAGATTTTCTACTTTTCATTAATGACCTATCCGCAGAGCACTATTCTTATTTCTATCTTCAGTAATGAGCTATGATCCACACGTGTTTGTAGTATTGAGGATTTTTTGTTATTCATCCAATAGATACCTGTTAGTGTTCTATTCAGTATATTCAAATGTATTCAGACAAGTAGAAATCTTATTGAAACATGATATAAGGAACATTTCAAAGAACCGAAACTCACATATATATAGATATCTAAAATTTCTTAAGTATTTATCTGATCAAATTTCATCGTGAAGAATAATCGTTGTCTTTAGTTTTTTCTTACCAGCAACAATATCTGGAAAAAACATTCCAATAAATGATTTAATCAATTTTTGTAATTCTGTTCTATATTGTGAAAAGAATTTCCAAAAAAATTGTTCTTCACTATCATATTCGAATAATGCATAGATAAAACATTTTTGATTATGCTCATATTGTTTTTTTAATATTTCATTTGTATTATCAATCGGTGTGTTTGTTGACGATGAAAAATGAACACGATGTAATGATTGTTTTAAATTTTCAACTAATTTCAAACAGAATTGTTCGTTGGATAGTAATGTTGGTTGTCTTATAATGAAGGCATTTAATGCTTGATAAGAATTCAATGATAATAAATGAAATGGATGTTGATTTAATAAAAGAAGAAATTGTAGAAATGAACGTGTTCGTTCATTAACAAAGGTTAAAAATTGGTCATCATCAATAGATTTCGTTGCTAATTGTTGAAATAATTGTAATAAATAATTAGCTAATTTAACAAGAAGTTGACCAAGCATTTTTAAACAATTTATATGATCATTAGTAACTATTGTACGTAATTGATCTATGGAATCCTAAAATATATAGAAATAGTGAAATGAAACATATGACAAACAAATCATCATAGATCAACTGTATGTATTAGGAAATCCTTGCTTTGAAATTAAATTTTTATCTATCGATACATTTCATTCGATTGAGTGTTTATAGTGTAACTAGTAATGGTGAAATTCTAGGTCTTCGATCACAGATAATACATAATCAGACGAAATCTTATGAGTAACACAAACATCTCGAATGATTTTATGTTTCGTGTTGAAAAATTCGACATTGATCTTTAAAAAATTTTGCTTTTCATGAATGTTGTATCAAGAAACACTGCAAAATATTGAATGTTCTCGAGAAAAAAGAATAATTTATATTTTTTGAAAGAAAAATACTACAATCATTACAAGTCGTATGACTTATGCATGGTTTCGGAGAACTCTATTACTGAAAAGTGAGAAGTCAATACAATAGATTTGATATTGTGAAGCACTTCAGAAGTAGTCGAACTTCATTGTTGCTTTTGGCTTTATTGATATTGGATTGCATTCATCAATACTGTATCTGTCGAAACATGATTAGAAACTTCGAAGAATTTTTTATATAAGACTTTTCTGTTCATGAAATCTACTAGTTATCCAAAATTTTCTGCTGATAATTACTTTGTATTTATTTTTCGTGATGATATTTTTCAATACAGTGTTGAAATTCAACGATAGAATCATGACTTCAAAAAACACGAACTCGGATGAGAACTATTGTCCTACAATCTACTTTTACATGATGAACCTTAATCATAGAGTCAGCGGATCAGTAGTTTTAATAAACAATTTGTTGTCTCTATGATGCATCGATCTCGATCTAAGTGTATTCAACTTGAGAGAAATTTTCAATTTCTATATGATGATATCATAAACAGATATTCAACAGAGTAAAAGTTCAAATATTTATGATTCGTTGTCTATGGACTTTCATTCAATTTATTTATTCCTCTCCTTAAAAGAATACGTCACATTTTCATTCTACTTAAACAAAAGCTAATAAATTCAATACCTCGAAATTTGGCCATCTATTTATAGGAGTTCGTTTTAGGAAAATAAATTAAAAAGTTTTGTGAAGGTTATCACAAGTTTGCATGTTCTGTTTGATAAGAGAAAATAACAATCTACTACGTTGAAGTTCCTTGGAGAGTTTAACATTCCATGAACGAGAAATACATGATCTAAATTAAGTGTGAACTAAAAACAACAGCCATATTATTGATGAATGACCCAACTATGATTCGAAACACTTTATATAGTTGTTCTTCTATTCGATGCAGTTGCATTATGATATTCTTCGATAATCATTATACTAGGATTTCTTGAGAAAAATTCTTTTTCTACTTACCGTTGGACTTATTAAAAGTCTATAAAACATTCCCAATGTATTATCGCCCAATAAATAGTTAAGAAAAAGTTTTTCTTGTTGACAATTTAATGCTGCTGCCGGTGATAATGCAATACGTTTATTTCTTTGTTGTTGCTGTTGTTGTAATTGTTTTTTAGCTAAACGTTTATTAACAAGACTAAGTAAACATTCATATGAGGCATGTCGTAATTTAACTGAATTGAGTTGAAAAAATTTTAAAAATAATTCACAGAGAAATAATTCATACTGT
The DNA here is from genome assembly GCA_900239685.1 of Rotaria macrura. Taxonomy (NCBI): domain Eukaryota; kingdom Metazoa; phylum Rotifera; class Eurotatoria; order Philodinida; family Philodinidae; genus Rotaria; species Rotaria macrura. The sequence continues at coordinate 260,047 of OENT01000046.1, forward strand.
TCGAAATGATTATATTCTACCCAAATAAGAAAACTATTCACAGCTTGTAAACATGTTTGTGTTAAACGTTCGCGTTGTTCAGTTACAATCAATAAATCATTTGATATACGTATTAAACATGGTAGAATATCATTTAAACGTTTTTGTAATTGATTTAATAATTGTCGACGACGATGAATTTGTATTGATTGTGCATATATTGTTATTTCTTCATTTAAAAACCGATAAACAAGTAAAATGAGTTCTAGTTGAGTAGAATTATTATCTAAATTGAATGATAGAAAATGAGATTAAATTCCACTGTGAGACAAAACAATCAAAGTCTCTCAGATTAAAAATTGAAATACACTTTTTGTTAATCAAAGACGAGTCTATTTTATCGAGTCACGTTTCTTCTTCATCGATATACTTAATCCCTCAGAAATGTAAGAAAAAAAAAGAGAAATTCATAAGTAACACCGGACGTCTCTTAACACCGGGTGTTTATGTGGATTAGAACTTTTCCGTGGACTGTATATTATCTTCAATTCATCTTTGATTATCTTTTTCAACAGAAAGTACTACGACAATGTCAGAAATATTCAACAAGACATTTATTTAACTATCAATGTGTTTAGTATGAAATAATTGCATACTTTTAAAGACTTGGTATTCAATTAATAATGTAAATCAGAAGCAAGTTTCTCATTCGAAATCGATGTGTACAAAATCATTGTTTTTCTATTGGAGATTTTCTATCAGAAATAACTCCATCGTTTTTCTTGTTGTACAAACAATCGATTAGTTTGGTTTTTGTCTCACATAAACAACATCAAGGTTTGAAAGATTTCAATTCTCATTACCGTAGAAATGCAAAAAGAAATTGACTAAAAATACAACAATAGATGTGCCATTACTGGTTGACAATGATCTTTCTCTTACAGTATTAATTTTCTGTTTGCTAAGACTGAAATGGCCCACGTTCTTTTGTTGTAATATCATATCCTCAGGATACTACTCACAATACTAGAAAAAACTCAGCAGGGGACACATAAGTGCCAATTACTAACTGTCCTGTGTATTTCAATATTCATGTGTGAAATAAATAAATATAAATAAAATAACAAACCATCAATTCGAACAATAGCTTGTGTCATAAGAACAATTTCATCTAAGGCCGTATTAACCTTTTCAAAACAGTCACGTTTTATCATTTCAACTAAACATTTTGCTAAAGCATTGCGAATATAAATAGGATCCATAAATGTATGATTCAAACATGAACCTTTGATTAAGATAAATAGTTGTTCTTTAACTAGATATTTTTCATCTTGCTTTAATAATGTCCATTTATGTTTTATTATTGATTCAATTAAATGTATACCGTAATGATGTAGTAATGCTTCATTATTTGTTTGCTGTTTTAATAATTCAAAACCAATTGTAAGACATATCAATGGATGATTCTCTTTAAGATCTTCAAGAAAATTCAATGCATATTGTTTATCACTATTGGTTGTTGTTGGATTGAATGAACAAAATACAGCTGTTATAACACGTTGAAATAATTCATTCGTAAAAGTCATTGTTTCTTGTGGAATCTTTTTCGGAGTCTAGAAACGAAACAAAGAGAAAACAAGAAACATTAAGTAGATATTCTCTAATATTAAAGAATATCAAAACATCATTCATACTTGTTCTCCAAAAAGATCATTGGAATTATTTGTTTTTGATAATTGATCGATCATAATTTTGAAAAATCAAGTTATACCAATGTAATGATCGAGATGATTCAATTGTAGTTTAAACCATTTGAAAATGGAGTCAATCATACGGATTTTTAATCATTCATCTTTTCTGATATTCTTTTGCAATTTAGTATTCTGAAATAGTAATCGAGTATATTTTTAACTTAAATAGATGCCTGTAATTATGTTGACATATTGAGAAATTTTTTCTCAATGTGCAAGTATGATGCAATTGTACAGCATGTTTTTACAATGTTGCATAGTATTCTTGCCTATGCTTCTTTTTCCTTCTTAATTCAGTTGCTCAAAATAAAAGAACCAAAAAAAAAATAACGCATGTGTGTAAAATATTTATATGAATAGTGTAGAAAAAAAAACGAATGAATGAATGAATGAATGAATGCTCGTATTTAACAGTACTGGGCAAATAGAGGAAGAAAAAAAAAGCGAGACTAGAAAAGATTAAAGAACAACGAGAAAGCACAGATGTGTCTCAAGTAAAAGAACAAAACGAGAAGGTCAACCAGCTGGCTTTTTCAAACCAATAGTTACTGAGAACTAATCATTTGAATATATACATCTATAAGAGAAAAAGAAAAGGTTCAATAATATGCGCGTCCTTTCGAATGAACACAAACCGTACAATACAAATAACAACCAATGAATACATGAGAGAGTGATCAATATAAAGAGACATCTATCAAGTAAATTTTAAGAAAAACAAAAATTGAAATATCTGTTAATCATAAGAAAGCAACTAATTGTGTGCTCATTTTGTTGAGACCAACAATCCATTTTTGTTCCGATTCGTGTTACAACAGCCAATTATAATATTAGTCATATTAAATAACATAAAAAAAATAAACAACAAATGTGTGAATCGCAAAATCGGTACATAGCTTCTCATTACATTTAATTTTTCATAATAGATCATTTATTTTTCTATCGATTTGAGAAATAAATATTAAAACATCCACAAAACAATGTCCGATGGATGGCTTCGTTTAGTTTTCTATCAAATATCATTTCATCAACTTTAACATAATGTGAAAAAAACCACAAGAGCATGCAAAGCTATTCTCAGCGTCACCCTTCTAATGATATCAATGAAGACAACTTTGATGATGGTACGATTCATCAACTAAAAGATTCTTCAATTGGTACAAAACTTCGACGAACAAGTAATCATCGAATACAGGGAACATGTTGTTATTTTTTATTCATTTCTGTTATGTTTGTTCTTCAAGATACGGATTCATTGAGTTATCCAGTGTTACATCGTGCATTATCAACTGTATCAGCAAATCAAACATTGGTCAATAATCAACGTAATGTTTTAGCAAAAAATTTTCGTCGAATATCAGTGAATGATGAAATCGTTACAATCGATCATAACGATGCTGATGCTTCATTTTTATTACCAAATCTTTACGAATTGCCAGATGATATTCGCACGCGTGTTATGGACAGTCTTGTTGATACAACGACAATGGCAACGTTGGAAGAAACAAGTAGAAACAGTCATCTTCTTGTCTATTGTTTTAGATATGACTACGAATGATTTTTTTCTCGTTGATTTTTATTAAGGACGACTCAATTGGTGGGTGAATAAAAAATTATCCTGTGCAAAATTGTATCCTCTTTTAACAAGTGGTGATGGAAATTGTTTGTTACATGCGGCATCACTTGGTAAAATATGAAAAGAGAATTTAATAACATATTGAATGAATAGAATGTTTACAAATGATGAGTTTGTGAAAGAAGAAAATATCAAGATGTCTTTCAACTATTGTCATTCGATGTAGACCAAAAAAGAAAGAAAAGCAATAGTCTTGTCTCGTCGTCAGTTGTGTTCTAAAGGAATAATCTCTGAATAGTTTCGAGATCTGAGAGAGAATTGTTTTTGAGAAGTAAAATCAAAAGAATTTCATAGAATTAGAAAGAATCACTATTCTCTTGATGGAATGGCCTAGTATTCAATTGCAATTGAGATCTACTTTCGAACCATCAGAATTCGAATAATGATTCGATTTCAGTTTTATCTAAACTATTTCTCGTTACTATATTCGATCATGTGAAATCATTTTGTTGTCCATATTGCATTATATGTAATATAGAAGTTTACATCAATTTTTATCATTTCCATTAGATCAATTTTATCAAAACAAATATTTTCAGTAAAATAGAATTGGAAGGATAGTATCGTAATCTTTTCTTTTCTTTTTCACAACTAATAGTGTGTTTTCCCAGAGAAACTTTTCAAAGGCAAGGCGTCACATCCTTGTAGAATCATCGGAAATTGAAACACGTCCTTCATTATCGATTGTTGTTTTAGCTATGTGGGGTTTTCATGATCATTCGCTAACGATGCGTAAAGCATTGAATGAAACAATGATAACATCAAAGCCTAATAATTCACTTTATCGACGTTGGCGTTGGGCTCAATCAGTGCAAAATAAAAAAGTTAGAAATTAATCATTTTACATTTGAAAATTAAAGAGTAAATATTTATCTGATTTAGTATGGTCTTGTTTTTTCCGAACAAGAATGGGCTGATGAATGGAAAAGTTTATTAAGATTATCATCGGCTGAACCACGCGTTTCACAGAAAACTTCATCGAATGAAAATAAAAATTCTTCTGATCCGAATGTTTCCAATGATGAGTAAGCTTCAATAGATACCAGCAAGAATTAAGTATCAACTTATCGATCGTTTGTTTTTCTTCTAGAGCCAATCGCTATAAATCATCACAAATAGGAACAACAACACCAACAAGTAATGGTGGTTCAACAAAATCTTCATCACCATCAACACGACAATACTATGAGAGTTTAGAAGAATTTCATGTCTACGTATTAGCGAATAACATTCGTCGGCCGATCATTGTCTATTCAGATACCATATTACGAACAAATGATGGTGAAGCTATTTCTCCAATTGAATTCGGAGGAATTTACTTGCCACTAGGTAAATTGATTTAAAATTTTAATTAATAAAATCTTATTTTTTTATTTTAATTTAAATAGAAATTCCACCTGAAAAATGTCATAAGCAACCGGTAAATTAAATTATATATTTTTGTTTTGTTTTAATCATTCATTGATTTAAGGTGTTCCTTGCTTTTGATGCTGCACATTTTTCAGCACTTGTACCTATGGAACAAAATACTAAACAAGTAATCAAAGGTAATAATATTGAATTCTCTAGAAAACATAGTCAAGATTCGAATGTCAACATGCACATGTCTTCTAACCAAAATTCAATCAGAGATCTACATACCTATATTCAGATAGAATTACACCCAATAATGAACGATAGAAAAAAAGTATTCAAAAATAATTTGACTCAACTGATGAATTGTTTGAAATGCAATGCGCATCATCGAACTGATTTAAAACGATCTATGTAAAAGAAGTCAAAGTTTCGTTCTGTCTAGATGCATACGTCATTCTCTGAAGAGCCTCTTGACAAAAAAATACATTTCTCTAATACACCAATCGATACTGCACGTACAACTGACAGTGATTCAGAAACATTTTTTTTCGTCACAATCTATTTGATGTTTTGAAGAAAAAACATTTAATAAACTGCATGTGAATGTGTCTCGTTTTTCTTGACTTGTACTGAAAACAATTTTCAAGTTGATTTATTTTTTGCATACCAAACGTTTTTCGATGTGAAAAATTGAAATGTTATTTTTACCATTTTTCGGCATCAGAATCATATTTTATTTTATCTACAAAGATTAAACTAATCTTGTACTTTTTTCTAAACAAATTCTATGTCTAATTCAAGGTTTCTGTTGAGAAACTCGAGATTAAACATTGTGAAGTGACACTATGTTCGCTTCGTTTGATATTTAATGTGCTTCGATTCGAATAAATATCGGCTTTTCTTTGAAATTCGTTCATTATGATTTATATGGCTAAAATTTTCTATGAGTAGTATTTGTACTATGAATAAATCATTCATAAAAGAATGAAACCCATTCTTGGTGAGAAAATCTATCGTATCTGTGAACATGAACTGAGGCCTCTAAATTTTTCTGAATGAAAAAATCATCAGAAAAGTCGAGAATAACTATACACATGTTCATATTTCAGCAACCATGTAAGACGAGTATCAAACAACAGATAGAGATATAAACTGAATTCATTTGTTATTCATCCCTATTAATTTATTATTTTTTCTGAGTTGTTCCATTCGAATCAACGAGAAGGTTACTCCTAAACGTTTTACTATCTGCAGGAGTCTATCTCTCGAATAACAATTATGCATCTTTCAAATTACAATGTTTAACCATATCATATTCAAGTAAGAAAAGTAGCGCAAGTCGATTTCAAATGTTCCTCTTTTTACATTCTTGATTTTGCTTATTTCGACTAATTGAAAAAATAAACATTCTCAGCATAGATAAACTAGCAACTATTCATTTCTTATTTTAATTGCAGCAACTTATCGAATTCCTCTGATCGATATTGATGCTGCGGATCTTTTACCAATACATTATTTTGTTGATCCTGGTCCAGATTTTGCTTGGCCAATCGATGAAGAGTTATCCGATGAAAAAATTCATCTTTACACACGATTTGGTGAATGTCGCATGGGAATGCTTGAAAAGTATTTGAATTTATCAAAAGAATCCTGTTCATTGAATATTTTAAATTCATCATCATCATCACCATCACCATCAACTAATAATAATAAAAACGAAGATACAACATCCGCCATGGAAAATAATCCAACATCAACAACCAATATAGATTTATCAATATCAGTCAATGAAAACAGTTCTACGATACCACCAATAATAAATAAAAAGTCGTCTCGTCCATCGTTTAACTCATTTTCAAAAATTATTCGTCGAACATTCATTGAACCATTTTCATCTGTTAAACGAGCATCATTGAAACAACAACGACTTAATCCAAGTTCGGAAATATCTGATGTATCAGTGAATAATGAAAGTGAACAGTTACGTCGTACATCATCACCTTTATTAAGTCGCCGAACAAATATATTAACAATAATTGTTACAAATTTTCAACCAAAAAGGCCTAAAACATGTGATAATATGATCAAAAATTACATTGACGCATGTATGAATGAATATCGTCATGAGAAAAATTCTAAGCAAATGAATGCAACAACTGTAAATACAAATGAAACTAATCCAATTCATAGCAATCATTCAGGTTGGAAAAATGATTCATTGTCGTCTCAACCATCTACAGTTGATTATCGTTATCATACATCAACAAGTACGAATCGATACAAACAAGCCATGCCATTAATTACGAGTCCAAATAAAAAATCTAGTGAGATCTCGGGACGAAAATTACCTGAAATACCAATCTATGCAACAAACAAAGCCAATTCATTAGGAAAACATGTTCATAGAGATCGGATGATTGATGATAACGATGATTTATTACCAATGGAGAATGTACAATTTTCATCGAATATTAATTATGTACAACAGACACAACGGAAATCAAGTCATCTGACACAAGTAAGATCTGTTTGTTTTAAAATTTCTTGCAACGTAGAACAACATCGTCATTAAACCATGATAACATAATTTTTTTCATCAACATTTCATTTTTGATTTCGACATGACTATTTAATTCGTTTAACATTAAAACCAAGTGAAGTAAAACGTTTTAAACGAACACATATCGATAAAAACTTCCGATTGAATTTCATAAAGATTTTGAATAACAAAAGAGTCCTTGTTTTTCATTGACAGATATCATGTTTAAGTAGAAGTAATATAGTATTACTGTGTGTGTTATGCATCCGTCAAAAAGAAAATGATCAATTTCAACTTGAAACGAGAATTACTTCTATTACAAGAAATGAATGAGAATCAATTCTCATGTCAGTCAATTATTATTTGATATCGAGTCGTTGAGAAATTAATTATAATAGTTTTATTCGTTAAACTGTTATTCTAATTAATTTTATCTATTCTATGAAATTCAAGCGATATAAAAATCTTCCTATATAAAATTATAGTAAAATCGAAAAGAAACCATACTAGATTAAACGATCTCAGCACATCTACGCTTTTTCTTGTTAGATAGCATCTAAAAGAAAATGTTACATTGTTTGAAAGAAAATTTTTTTGATGGGTTCGTATCCTCTACAGATGATGACAGATACTTGTCGGATACTTTCAACAAGATATGATCGACATCATTCGAATTCCTTCTTTCTATCACCGATTGTAATGAATATTGTTGATTTACGATCAAACCATATATCTCGATAATAATATAGTACTTCATATAAATATATATATATAGGTTAACTTTCTTTTGCGTAACCTGAAAGATATCATTTTAAACAAATTCACAAGAAAGTATCTAATCTTTGATTTAAGCATCGAACAGTAGATGTAATATAGATTTTTATATAACTATCGATTTATTCTATATTCGATCTTAATATTCAGATGTATTTTACTATTCTTTAGAATTAGGTGGAATGAAAAAACCTAGACTTATTGGAGTATTTATTCTGAAATTCAATTATTTCTATGGTCTGAAAATAATAATTTTACTTCATCTTTAAATTCCATCGTGGCAAAATAAGCATTCATCTTTGTTTGACTTTCGATTGAAACAAGAAAAAAATAAACTAAGTACATTCAATGGATTTCTTGAGTATTTTAAATGTCGATTTCAGTTTGAAAAATATGGAAAATTAATCATTTCCTTAAAATCACTTGACATGACTATGACATAAATATGAATTCTATCTGGAACTTGAATTAAAAACTTTCCTCATTTCAGAGCAACAGCCTAGAAATGAGTTATGGTCGACATCATTATCCAGAATCGTATATAAATGGTCTCTCATCAAATCGATCAGCAAGAGTAAATCACACTGAGGAAGTAGCAATAATTCGTCCACCTTCCCACATTTTACCATCGAAGCTTCAGTCAGGAGTTCTTAAACGTCAACAATCGTTAGGTTACGACAAAAATATGAATACTCAACGTTCACCTGAATCATCTCTGAAGAATCGTGGCTCAATCAAAGCAAATAATGTCAATAATAATAATCAATTAAAATAGCTATCTGATGGTCGTTGTCATATATGAATTGTGCACTAGCATAAGCATCTTAAAGAGTTTCACTGTTTTCATGTTCACCGGTGATGTCTCATTCCAAGGATCTGAATCATAATAGTTTGAAACAAAAGAAAATTTTATCATAATAACAGTTTTTTTTCCACAACAGTGTACTCTTTGTCTTTCTTTGTTCTGTTGCTTCTCAATTCTTTTGCTTTTCAGTTTTTATTTGTTTGTTTTGAAGATATTCATTTACAGTACTTTATATCTTGTATGTGTGTATTTTTGTGTAAAAGTCGAGTTTCAACAAGTGAAATGGGTGCTAAACAAGCAAGAGAAAAAACCTAATCACGCTGAGTGATATTCGTTCAATTCAATACACACCTAGCTCCTTATTTTTCTGAATTATGTACATAGAAAAATGATGCGGTTATATTAATAAAAGCCTTTATCATACTTTATTTACTTATCAAAAGCTTAATACTTGTCTTTCTTTTTTGTTGCATAACGCCAAAAAACGTTCACTTCAATGTACAAAGTATTGATTGTATGAGTAGTACAGTTCGACAAGTAATACATATTGATGGAAGTAAATAAGGCGAATATATTATATGGTGTGTAAGTGTCAATATTACTAAATGATGAAACAGACTTTGAGGTCTGTTGTTCAAATTAGAGAGAAACATAGACACTGTTTTTCTTATATTCTATTTAATACAGAAAATCCTAAGCATGGAGACAGACGGTAAGAGAATCACGACTGCATTTTGTGTCAGCCATACTTATTTGCAAAAAGTTAGATATTAATCAGTCAATCTCGAATTCTATCAGACCACATGATAGTATTTGATCAAGGCATCGAATAAGTTACCAAACATAGTTAAGGATATTTTCAAATGAGTTAACCCTTTACCCCCAGATGGGTCGTTCTCGATCCATTCATAGAATCCATCTGTTCAAGCTAATAAACATGGGATCAAGACGATTCTTGAATATTGTGTAGAGCATTGAATAAGCTTTCAATTGGGAAATAAATTAAACTTTTTCTACGGTTCCTTAGTTAAGGTATCAGTGTTGCCAAATGATGATTTTCTAAATAAGTGAAAAAATCGGAATTTTTCGAAACAAATTTTTCTCTACCAGCAGTAAATAGAGATCTTTCAGAATTTCTGTGGCAAATTTGTAGATGACAGAGTCCACTAGAAGGCTAGATTTGTTTCGAAATCTTGAAGATAAGTCACCAGTTTACACATGTTAAAGAATGACATTGACCATGTAGCCACTCTTGAGTAGCTAGAGATCAATCAAGGAGAAAGCTTGTATGGGTATTCTAAACGGCAAGTCATGCGAACTTGAAATCATATTTATTATGAATTGAAGATTTTCAGAGGTCACAATATCGTTCAAAACACAGTAGGAACTGATTTAATAACATAGGTCAAAAAAACATCTACTTTTTGAGCATTACATTTGGTGGATCCGCTCGCTCTTTTTCTATTACTCCAATAGCATTGGGTAGATGTTAGTAGTGTTGACTCAATAAGGTACTCAAAGAAAACAAAATCAAGGCTTATTAGAACGTTCAATACCTTTTCCCTAGAACACGGTCTCTACACAAATCAAACGACTCTACCCAATAAGATGGACATTCGACAGATCAGACCATATGATGGACATATTAGGCAGGTTAATACTCTATTTATAAAGTTATTTTATCAGCGGCTCTTCTGTAACCTTTTCAGAGAGTAAAGGGTTAAATATGAATTGAGAACTACTCAAATTAAGATGAAATTCAAAGTACGTTCATACTAGCAACCTTTACAACAGCACTTTCATCTAGACATATACGTATGTCAAGTGAAATATGCCATTGAGTGATTACATGTCAGTTTACATCAGAAAAATTGATACAAATGTGAGAATGATATTTAACAAAAATGAGTCTCGATCTGTGCGTGACAGTTCTGTATTTTTCAGTGAATAGCAATGTAGATGACACATAACTCAATCAATAGATCAATAATCATTTTATTGTAATGAAAATGAATAATCTTTTCTCATCATATTGTATACGAAACACATAAACCATTATTTATTGTTTATATTTTTAGATTTTCTCTTTGAGCTCGTCGTTGACTAATAACATGGCATAATCAATTATTTATAATAACATTGTCTTTATACTGATTGCCGAGACATGCTCGAGTTGATGGATGAACGTCTTTAAAAGTGGCTGCTTCTGTACATGAATAATTATTTAAAATCAATTTTTATAGCTATTCATTTTGTGTTTCTTGATAATCGTTTGGGTTAAGATGAGCGTAGAATATCTAAGCAACAAGATGATCAGTAACGAAAAGAAAAAAAGTAAAGCGTTTTAACACTCACTATACTTATCACGGTTATCGAATATATGTCTTTCGATTTTCCTTAATTGTAAATATCTCTGATGACTAATGAATATAGATATGACTATAGTACATTACGATTAAACGAAGAAGAAACTATAATTAAAAATAATTGTTCTTTATACTATTATATCCTATTTGAGTTTGAATATATATCAAACTTTCGAACTTCAATACGGCTTCAATAGTAAAAAGCAAGAGTTGGATTTTTTTTCTTACCGGCAGGTATATTTCAAGAAAGTTGTATTCAAATTAAATAAATAGTTAAAATCAAACAGTAAAGTGCATGACTAAAGCAAACGATGGTAATTATGTAGTTAATTCCTATCATCAACGATATACTATAATGGGAAAACTAATTTTGTCTTGTCTAGTGCATAGTTCGTCAAGGACTAGGTCAGAGTTCATGAGGCATCTTCACGTTGTCGACATTTCGTTTATAATTCTATAGGCTTTTGTATGTCCTAGCCGATAGAGCAATGGTCGTATTAATATATCAATCAAATTCAATTATGGCATCAACATTACTTATTTGCAAATGTAAAAACCAAAAATTGATCTGATAAAGATTCTTCAACTTAGTTTGTTATTGTAAAGTGAATCATCAAGATACCCTCGAGTGAATTTCTTCCTTAAGTTGAGATTGTAATACTTCAAATGAGATTATTGTTTTCCATGCTTGACCCATCAGAAACCTTCTTACTTACAGATTTCATTTATTTTTACATTCATCTCCGTCATTGCGCTAGGATTAAACGAATGTCTGTTTATACTAATCATGAAGACCGCCAATGAGCATGAAAACAGACGGTAGTATTCACGAAATTGAACATTAACTTCGAACGAACGATCGCTGAGGGCCTTTTACATCCTAATTCGAATCTATTAATGAATATTCGTATAAAGCGAAAAGAAATACTTTTTCTAATGTAGAATATTCTGATAAAATGTTGCCAACAACATCAAAATTAACCTCTAAAAGTCAACGTTTCCTTTCAATGGGCATCAGAGTAATTTTAACACTTCTACTAAAAGAGCTAATGTGTAAAATTCAACACTTTTCTCAACCATCATGACTTTGGTGATCTTACAGAGATGAAACTATACTTTTCAAGGGATTTTTTTATTAAATGGTGTGTCTTTCAGAACTCATGCTTGTTGTAATATCACAAAACTCTATTTTGAAGTACTTGTGTATTCACATAAATAACGTGTGACTTTGAAGTTTTTCAAGCGGTATTGTCAAGCATAATATAAAGGTGGTACCTGATGAAATCACTTCGTAGATTTCAAATTATTTCACAAACACGAGACATGATAAACATAATGTTTCTTTTATGGGATATTCTACTAGATGAAAATATCGAAACAAGGCAATTTCGACTTGAATTTTTTCTCATAGATAACTGATACACTGTTAAAAGGTCTCTGAAATTTCTAGCCACAACTGTTTTTTACTTCTGAAAATACAGCATGTTGAAGACGAACGAAATTTTGTGAAGTTCTCGTTAAATGTTCCTGATTTTTTTCTACATCTGAAGAACGCTATGTAACTCTATGAGAAGAGCCAATTGATTCCGTTTTAGTCATAGTATGAGCAGATTGACGATTCATCAACTCTATTTCTCTGTTTATTTTCCGTCTATTTCAACGAAAATTCCCTTCTGTTTCTAAGTGTTCAAAATTAATTTTTATAGCTGCAACCCAATGATATCTTGCGATAAATAGCATCAGTTCAGATACATTACTTTTGTTAGAGTTCAAAACACATGATTCAGGTCACTTGATTGTTACAGACTTAAGAAGGAATCACACTTTTTTTAAATAGTGTTGCGCGATACAACATGTTCAAAAAGAAGCCATAGACGTTTAAATGGGTAGCTACTTGGTAGTAAAGAGCATGGGACATGATATCTCCCGTGAACAGAAAGTGCGATGTATAAATATGGTGTTTAAATTCAACAAGAACAAAAGGTACTGTCTTGGACTACACACTCATTGTTGATTGAGCTACATTTCGTAATTGCTTTTTTCAATGAGAAAAATAATTTAAATTTATTGACTTTGTTTTCACATGGTCAGAATATCTTTTCGTGGTGCAGAGAAAAGAAATCTTCGAGACAGTAGAATATTGGAATCTCAATGTCGACATTGCCTGCATGATCTGCAACTGTTCAAACAGAATTCTGATTCTTTTATCAATAGTGAATTCTATCTTTTATATGGTGCATTGATGATGAATTTTATTAGCACGTTTGAAATTAATCAAAGTGAGCTTTTATGGAATACTCATCAAGAATAAGATTATTAAAAACGTATCGGATTCATATTCCAACGTAGACAATAGTGATACGGCCATTGATGGATACAAAGAGAACTTGTTTTAATTAATTACAAGTATTGCAAAAGACGATGAGAGAATTTTTATGAAGTACAGTAGAACTATACAATAATCAATGTATTTATTTATGCATATTTAAATGAGCATAGATGATTGTAGTGCAAGGGAGAGAGAGAGAGAGTGGTATCCTTATAGAACTTTTTCTATAAATTCATTAGCACATGTAGGTAGACGCATACAGTAATAGTAGACGTCGTTGCCGACATCATGGTATTTTTATTCACTGTATGCAACTTAAGAGAATCTAAGTAAAACTTTGGATTTTCACCGTGATATTCTTGACTGCTTGCTTTCAATATCATGTCAGATATTATTATGTTGTTGCTATTCTTGCTATTTCGACTTCAATTGTTTGAAATTTTAACTAAACGGCTCACATATGCTTTCGATCTTTCTATTCATCATCCATACCATAGAACTTATTTATTCTAAAAACCATCATCTTCATATAAATTCTACTTGAAAAAGGACTATCATCATTTGTCGAAGATGCCTGGCACAACTGTATGCAACTTTGTCAATTGGCTTAAATTCATTTATACAATTAATACACTCAGCGTCGTATATGACATAATACCTATTTTTATTGAATTATTAAAATTCTTCATACAAAATTATTTGTACACATATTAATTTTCTTTTGTATACTGAAATGAGTTCTAAAAATTTGATTCACGACACCTATGTTTAATACAATTCAATTTTTAGCATCTAAGTTATAGATTCAGCATTCGTGGATGCATCATTTATGGCCACAACTTCAATCATTGCTAGAAATTCATGTATGTTGTCTGGAAAATCTCGGCGATTCCATAGTCGACTCTTTGAATGCCGTAAGCTGTAGGTAAAATAGATAATATGACTGATTACCATAAAAATGCTCAGTCGAATTACACTTTCTTTGGTTGTATTGCTTAAAAGTAGAAGACTTAGTATACAACCTAATATTGGTATCGGCCAGGGACCAAATGGAATCTGAAAACTTCGTGAAATACCTTGATGTGTGTAACGCATCTGCAAATAAGCTATCATAAAACTAGATATGCAAGCATAAAATAAAACTTACTACAATTACACTAATATGTACGAAAATATATGTAATTAGTGCACTTGTCGATGCAGTTTCACCAAGTAGATCAACGCGGCACATACTGGAGAAGATAGCGCAGACTAGTCCTAACAATGAAAGTAGATGATACTTTTCAAATAAAAACTGAACAATAGGTACCGCTAATCAGTATAGAGACCCATGGAGTTTTCGTCTGAGGGTGAATTTTAGCGAAGATCGATGGTAATAAACCATCATGAGCCATGGCATAAAATATTCGCGTCTGTGATAATAGTAACGTCAATGCTACGGTTGTAAGACCAGCAATGACGCCCAAATCCATAATTATTGATAAGGAAATGTGATGAGAAGTCTCTTGTCTAATGAGTTAATACTAATAGAGACAATACCGAGATTCACATTCATAATGACTTACTTTTCTTCAGCGGAAGCAGTATTTGAATTTGATGATTTAAATGGAGCAATTCCAAGCATTAGTATACTTCTACTCAAATAGAGTATAATCGAAATAATCAGAGAGCTCATAATAGATATAGGTAATGATCGTTCTGGTCTCTTCGCTTCTTGAGCCGCAGCTGTGACTGTCTCGAATCCGAGATAGCCGAAGAAAAGAAATGTCGATTCTTGCAGCAAACTCGTCGCTCCATCTTTACTAATTGAACCTAAAAATAATTAAGTTATTTCTCTCAAATAAAAAAAAACCAACAAATAGTATGAACCTTGCTTTGCTGAAACGAAAGAAGCAATGTTACTGGGATTGCTGTGTTGAAAACCAGTGATTATAAATATTAGCAATGTGATCATTTTAAATACGACAAATTGTAAATAGAAAACGGATGTTTGACGAATACCAATCATCAGAAGAGCTGTTATTGAAATCGATAATAAAACGGAAGGTAAATCGATTAAGTTGCCCATAACAAACGTAGTTTCAGAAATGTTCTTCCATTCTAATGATGAGTTAGAAATCGAACTTGTTGAATTGACATCAGACATGGCATGAATGAAACGCACAACGTATTTGCTCCATCTATTTATTACTGTTGATGCTCCTAGCTGATATACTATTGCCGAATTACATGCAACAATCCAAGCAGGATATTCTTCAAGTAACAAGAAAACGAATAGCTCTCTTTTCGACAATTAAAATCTATTGAACATACCTCCCAAAGCTAAAGCAAGATGAAAAACATTGATTAAATTTAAACATGAATACAATCATTGACTAACCTACATAAATATAGGTGTACGATGAACCAGAGCTAGGCATCATAGCTGCCATTTCTGAAAATGATAAACCTGCTAAGATAGCAACAATACCACCAATAATAAAAGAAATGATGACTGATTGGCCTGAGAATTTAGCTGCTGCCAATTCACTAAAGTCAAATATACCGATGCCTAAAATAGAAAACGAGAATTATTTAGCAATCTAACTTATAGGAATCTTATTTACCGATGATACAACCGAGACCTAGAGCAGTTAAATGAATCGAATTCAATGTACGACGCATTTCGTTTTGTGTTTCAATTTCAGTTTGTAAATCTACCATTGGTTTGCGTAAAACTAATCGTTTAAAAAAATACTTGCAAGTATATAGAGCGTGTCTACAACTATGAAGATTTGACTGAATCGTCAAATTATCGTGTACAGATGTATCGATTGACATTCTATGATTGAAATTGATTAGAATTTACTTGACAGTCTTTAGATTAGAAGTTGCAAGTTTACATGAAGTAATGATGCGTTTAACATATTCTTGAAAGTATTTCTAGTTGAATACGAAACAGGACGATTACATACGATTGAAAGGAGTCTGATGTCAGGTCTCAATCATTCATTAGATATTTAAAATCATGAAAGCATAATAATATCTAAAAATTAAGATTAATTTCGAGTAATTTTTACTGACCGTCTACTATCTAATGATTTTTTCGTATTTGGTTTTTTTTATCCTATGTATTAGATGTTTTGCAT
Source organism: Rotaria macrura (assembly GCA_900239685.1). Taxonomy (NCBI): domain Eukaryota; kingdom Metazoa; phylum Rotifera; class Eurotatoria; order Philodinida; family Philodinidae; genus Rotaria; species Rotaria macrura. The sequence goes on from OENT01000046.1 coordinate 276,710, forward strand.
GTTAATTTGTAAACTTTCTATACACGACATCTAGTTTATAATCCACATGTACGTTGATATGAGTAAATAGGGCGTGGAATCAATGGGAAGGAATGAGTCGATTAAAGAAATAGTTGCGCCCAATTGTTACAATAAAAAAAGAACGCATTCTGTTTCATGCATGTAGCGACATGCATCCATGATATGAATAATACGATATTATAGTCTATCGAAATACATGTAACGTAAACCAATTTATTGCTTCATTAAACTCAGTGTAGTAGTTCAAGAGTTTATTTTTCATCCATCGTGATGATGCTAGTATTCTTTAATTTGTTGAGTGAAATTATTGTTTCAAATAGTTATTTATTCTCAATTTTTACAACGACAAGATAGAACATTAACAGAAAAGATTATCCATGAACATGATCTTGTATTTCAACTAAGATTCGTCTAAAGTACTGCAGATGAAGTTTACAATGTCTGAAATAATATATCAATCTGGTAAATCTTTTGATCGAAATAATTATTTATATCATGAACTATGTGTACAATATGTTAATCGTAACTTACAACACTGCATGATTTCACATAATTATCACTTAATACTCAATATTTCCATTGCAAAAAAATCAATTGGAAAAATAATCAATGTCTCTTTTCTAACAAGAACTGCAACTTATGACCACTACGCCGAATTGAAAGCTCCTAAATCGATTGCTGCTACATTTTTTGAATGCGAAAACCAGGCTATTTACTATTGGTCTTTCATGACTGCCAAATCCGAATGTATTCGAGAACAAATTAAATTTCTCATGATCGCTTTATCTATGCACCATATGCAAAATATCTTTTAGTCATTTCAAGAAACGACACAATAATCAGAATCTTTAATTATTCATCTTCATCTAAACATACTGTAAAAACCTGTTTAGAAATGTAACATCCATGCACAAGTTTATGGGAATCAGCCCTAGACTGAATCTTGACAACATTGGAAATGATTTAGCAATAAAGAAAGATCTTACTAAATAATTCTAGTGTTTAAAAGTTGCACTGAGCGCTTTACTATTCATAACAAGTACATGAGTTCCATATACTTATCCAATATTGACTAAAATGATTGAAAAATTCCCCATGAGTGATCATAAAAACATTACGTGATATCTTTCATCGAAGAAAAAGGACTATGCACCAGTCAATCATGTAAGCTAATAGAGCTATCAATGAGTTTTACAACGACTTTTAAACACACATAGTTAAACATGAACCTAATGCCAGAAAGACACTGGTTTTTAAATTCAATCGAAATAGCAAATAGAAAAATTTAAATAAAGATACAGATTAAATCAGCTCGACAAAACAACAGGTCGATGTATGTGAAATGATGCGAATAGAAAATTCATGTATCAGACACACATAAAAACTAGTTAAGGCGTTTCAATGAAAAATGAACATAATATCCGAGAGTAGGCAACAGTTCTTTCTTGCCTATAAACTTCTTATCTAATTGCTGATTGAATAAACTGAGTTAAAAATAAAATCAATTTCTTTCATACTATCATCATTCCTTCTAATTAAAGCAGCTGATCATCAACATTAGATTCTTAATGGATACTGTCAAAAACCTTGCATTACAACTTTAACAATTCATTTGTGAATCATAACTTATTTTCATTCCTACTACAGATGATAAAATGTCCTACTCGTACATAAAATAAATTTGTTACGCGTTCACAAATAGGATGCCCTTTTCTCTATTTTTTTCATTCTACTTCGATCAAGTTTATCGCATAATGAAAATTCCCACCAATGCAACATTAACCCCATGCTACATTGATTTTTTTCAACAGAAAGTATAACTTCGACTGGGATATTTTTTCCACGACTTGTATCATTCATCAATTCAATTTACAAACATAGCCTCATCAATGTTGGCCGAGTCGACGCTTTGGATTCATGCTTCTATTTCAAGTTCGAACACGTTGAGCCAATAATTATGAGCGTAAAAGATTCAATATTCGATAACTTTCTTTTGATTTAGTCAGCACATGAAATTATACTCATAATTACAAGCAACAGTTTGGTGCATAAAAGAAACATTATTGTGATCACGAACATCTCACTTGTTGTATGCATCCAGAGCACAAGAGATTTATACGACTCAGATAAATGCTTACATTGCACTAATCGTAAACATGATGGATGAATTATTTATTTTGTTGAATCACATTCGTACATACCATCATAGCTTAGATAAATACAAAAATGAAAACTTTTTCTCTTACAATTACCAATAACTGTCCAATGATGCTTCCCATCATTCATTTTCTTTCTTTTCCACAAGCTACACACGATTGTCCTCGTGTTTTATGTATTTACCATGCCTATTTCTACTGTTGGAAGAATCTCAATCATTCCTAAGAGTGATTTCCTTTTTAGTTCTCGTCGTAGCTTCGAATGATGAAAACCATATGCGAAATACAATATTTGACCCAATCCTGTCCACACAAGCGATCGAAACCCAGCTGCCCTCGATGTTCCCTTCATCAAAAGTATACAAAGCAAAGTTCCTATTATCGGGATCAACCAGCGACCGAAAGGCACTTCAAATATTCTTGACATATCTCTATGTGTATGACGCATCTATAACAGATATTCGTTGCTATACACTACGCAAATTCATTCATTCAACAAC